>JASSUY010006115.1:0-21956 GCA_032466535.1 Forpus xanthops | reverse complement strand
AGGGCGGGCGGTGGCGAGGCAGGCCGTGCCCCTCCGTGCTGCCGCGGGGCTCTCCCCTCCCTTCTCGTCCCCTGGCCGACGAGTGGTGACGGATCTGAGTTATGAACGATCCTCGCCGGGCCAGGTGCCGGGCACCCACCGCTGCCTTGAGCTGCGGCAGCCCGGGGCGGCGGGGGGGGGGGGGCACGGCTCCACTCTGAGGGGTGAAGTGTCCCCCTGGGCCTTATATAACGATCGTGCAGAACTCAGGTGCACAGAACCGTGTTTGCTTGGTAATGATAGTGTTTTCTAGACGTGGAATTAAGGGTGGAATAATGCAGCCCATGCAGTAAGCAATGCTTTGGGCGTGCTCCTCTGGCTTGTTTTTCTTTGGATTGGGAGGAGGCTTAAAGAAATTAGTACTAACCAGGTCTCTTTTCCAGAAGATAATTGCGGTGATGCTACTTCTAGTGTTTTTTTTCACAATGTCGATGCTTGTTCCTGTGAAGCATCTCTTGGAGCTGGCTGATGCTCATTTTCTAAGCTGCAAGTTAACACTTACGAAGAAAGCATCTGTTGCCTGAAGGGCCTATAAATGAGGAAAATAAGATATGAATACTTATATGGTAAATGTGATATGAGATTTATAAGTGAAGTGTTTTTTAATAGAGGAGTTATTAGTTTGGAAAAGCAGAGTCTAGCAGGTGTGCACACCCTCCTTCAGGAACCCTCCGTTAGGTTTATCGTTTGTGCTGGTCACACAGCATCATCACTGTTAGGAAATACAGGCTTGAAGGTTGCTGCTACACGAGAGAGGAATTGCCTGTACCAGACAGGGGGTAAGCGGCAGGTTTAGGAAGCGGTGTAAATCCTGGCATGGAAGTGTATCATTAACAAAATTGAGATAATGCTGAAGCATTATTGAGGCATGACAGTTGTTGGAGGCTTTCTTATTGGCAACACTTTACGTTTACAAAAGTGATGAAGCAGCTTCTTTTCTTTCAACTTAAGTATGATATAAATCATTTACATCAGAAGACTTGAATAACTTCAGTGATGCAGACCATTATCTTTTATGATGCAGTATACGCCTGGCCTGCTGGGACTTTGTGATATCCAGTTAAGGTCTGAGAGTCCATATGAATGGACACGTTGCAGAATCTGGATATGATTTTATATTCTATGTGGCTTGGAGACTAGACACCTTCAATTATTGTTTAGGATTATTGCAGTTCCCTAATTCCTAGTGGCACTTTCTTATGATGCCAGTGAGGGAAGTGTTTGTGCATTTACAGAGCTGGGTAAGTGACAGTAATAACTTTTAACATTTTCCATCATGGCTTTTACTGCAAGGACTGAGTAAAAGCAATTGAATTCAGTGATTTTTCAAGAATTTTTGAGAGTACCATGAACAGATGCTATGAAAGAGGCAACTGTATATGATTCTAATTAACCTAGTCCCACTCTGTAAATATCCACACAGCCTGCAAAGAAGTGCAGCTCAGGAACTTTCTGGAAGAGAAGTATTAAAAACTTGATGTTCTGCAGTGGATTTCTTCTCCACCAACTCATCCATGCATTTAACCCATTTGGAACTCTAGTGTTTGCATCATCCAGCCTCAAGTAGGTCTTTGGGTCAGATAAACCAGTAACTCAGGAGGCACCTTTCTTGGTTTTGAATGAGCTTTCTGCTACTTCTGATTGGTATTCCCTACTTTTTAAATTGGAAGAGACACTGATTGGTTATTACCTATTTATCTGTTTCATGTGATTCACAAAGGCAATTACAGTATATTGTTTAAGGGTTAAGGTAAACCAAAATTTCCAGTATGGCTGCCAAGCCAAAGAACTTGCTAGAAAATTCGAGATTTACTCTAAAGCTTCCCAATAGCACTGCTGTTACTGGGATTTTTATTGATAGCTTTGATTTCTTTTGCATTACATTTTTTTTCCATCACTGTGATTTATTATAATGAGGGCTCTTTGTCTGGAAAAAGGGGTAGTCCCCATTTTTGCTAATGTGTAGGTTATATTTACCAAGTATTAGGAGCAGAATTTCGAGGTTTAATCTTAGTGGCTTTGTTCATCCATTTGTACAGATTATGGAGAGCAGGTAGTTTTTGCTTGATTAAATCAGGCATGTGCTTGATAGCAATAGAACTAGGTTTTTTTTTTGCTCTTGACAAACCACTGTGTAATACTGTGATTTTTCAGCATAACATTTGACTAAATTTCATTCCAGCTTACACTTTGAATAATAACATTTAGATGTCCAGTAAGGTTTGTGAAAAGGTTACACTGAAAGAAGTAATTCTGAAAAAGATATTCATAATAGGAAACAAATGAGTGATGTGTAAGGTCTGATCTTAATAGTGTCTTAATTTTGAAAGAAATTCAAGTTTTCACACCAGCATAGTAATCTGAGAACAAAGTCAACCAGTGAAATGAATGAGAGCTGTTGCATACCTAGCTAGGATTGCTCAGCCACCTAAGGCAGCTGTGCACTGTGTGGTAAGTGCCTTATTATCATGTGTTAGGTAATCCTGATGTGCCAAAACAATGTCTAACCAGAGATGTTACAATTCCAAGTATGGCAGTTTTTCTTTTGTCAGTATCCTTGTTTCTTTCCTCAGTATCTTTGCTTCCTTGCGCAGCTGTCAGTAGCCATGCTGTTCTTTTGGTTCTTTTCCTATCTCATCTCCTGCTTCTTTTTAGATACTGTTCCCATTGCCTGTTGTCTAAACAGATTCTTTACTCAAAACAAAACCAAACCAAAACTGCCTCCTTCCCAAAACCAAACAGACCCCTGAAACACCCAAAAAACAAATAACAAAACTTACTGATAAAAAGCTTTTGTGGAAATCCAAACTCTAAAATTTTACCTGTCAGAAAAAGATTGTATCACTTACTGGAAATGAATATCAGATGACAGCTAGATTATTATTTGTACCTGCAGTGAACACAGGCTTTGGTTATGTACGTAGTTATATGTGGTCATGTGTCATCGGGGTTTGACAGCATTTTCTTGATGGGAGAAGCTGGGTCCCTGAGCAAAATAGTGATACTTCAAGGGTTTCTCTTGTTCTGAGGAATGAGCTAGGAGTGTTTCCAGCATGGTTACTGGAGTTGTAGGTCTGTGTGTCAGAGCTCTGGTGTGTGCTAGCCTTCCTGCAGCACTGGCTCTAGGAGGAACTTTTTGGCTACAGCACCAGTTTCTCCAGCCTGACTGTTCAATTCACTCTCCCATCCACTTGGTGAGCACAGTGATGAACATGTTCATTGCTTCTTACTGGGAATGACTTGGGCTCCAGGCCTCACATTAATATTACAGGCAATTATATTACTGTAGTGACTCAGAAAGGGATCTGATGCAATCTTATATTATTGTTTGCAGTTTCTCATTTATGTCGCCTATTCATTGATTCTCCTGTTTGATTTCCCTTGTCCTTTGCACAGAGCTGCATACAGTCTGTTTTCATGTTCTGCTTGCTGTGCCTTCCTAGTTCGTTTAGGTTAGTAAATGAGCAGCAGAATGTACAACTGCTGCAGAAAAAAATGAGGAGGTGGTAAGCAGCAAACACAGGTTGATAGATTAGTGGAAAACAATGTTGTAACTAGTAAACTGATCTACTGTATTTTAAGTAATTCCTTTATATCCTTGTTAGAAAGCAAGAAAACCATCAGTAGCTAGAGTGTTAAGTTGAAGGAGAGATTAACAGTTGAAATAAGAACACATGCAAGTTGAAATAATAAAGCAGGAAGAAAAGAAAGTGTTTTAAATTCAGAGCATGTGTTAGGCTGAAGGAGAACATCAAACATGGAGGCAAGAAACATACAGAAATGAGGGGTAGTTCCATAGGGAGATTCATGCTGAACAGCACAGCAAAGGATGGGGGAAGCCAAATCAAGGACAGCATGATGCTAATTGGATTGGTATATGGTTTCTTGCTTTGATATCTCTTTCTTGCTAGTATTCATTATGTCCTTTGAGCTTTGCCTTACTTAACAAGAACAAAGAAACACTAGTGGTCTCCGTTGAGTAGCAAATCTTATTCTCATAGGTGATGGAAAAGGAGATATTTAACGTAAGATGAAATAACAGTTGCTTTTTACTGTTTTGGCTTATCATTATTGCTGCTGAAAGATGGAAGCTTCTTCAAATGCTTAAGTTTTATGAAGTTTAATCATGCCAAGTGCAAGGTTGTACACCTGGGTCGGAGCAATCCCAGGCACAGCTACAGGTCGGGCAGAAAAGAGATTCAGAGCAGCCCTGCAGAGAAGGACTTGGGGGGGGAGATTGGTTGATAAGAAACTTAACATGAGCTGGCAATGTGGGTTTGCAGCCTAGAAAGCCAACCGTATCCTGGGCTGCATCCAAAGGAGCGTGACCAGAAGGTCGAAGAAGCTGATCTTGCCCCTCTGCTCTTGTGAGACCTCACTTGGAGTACTGTGTGCACTTCTAGTGTCCTCAACAACAAAAGGACAAGGAAGAGTTGGAACAAGTCCAGAGGAGGGCCATGAGGATGATCAGGGGACTGGAGCACCTCCTATATGAAGACAGGCTGAGAAAGTTGGGGCTGTTCAGCCTGGAGAAGAGAACACTGCTTGGAGACCTCGTCTCCAATATCTGAAGGAGGCTTATAGGGATGCTCATCAGGGGCTGTAGTGATAGGACAAGGGTAATGGGTTCAAACTTAAACAGGAGAAGTTTAGATTGGTTATAAGGAAGAAGCCCTTTACTGTAAGGGTGGTGAGGCACTGGAATGGATTGCCCAAGGAATTTGTGAATGCTCCTTCCCTTGTGGCGTTCAAGGCCAGGTTGGGACATAGCCTTGAGTGGCATGGTTTAGTGTGAGGTGTCCCTGCTGATGGTGGGAGGAGTTGGAACTAGATGATCTTAAGGTCCTTTCCAACCCTAACTCTTCTACTATTCTATGAAGTTTTGGGTTACCATTACTTTAAATTCTTGAATTTTTGTGTTTCGTTAAATACTGTCCAGATTACCTGTATAACTTAAATGCCTGTGCAATAGAAATGTGGGAATTCCAGTTGATTTTTGTTCCTTTGCCTTTTTTTTTTCTTTTGTTTTGTTTTGTTTTAGAAGAAAAAATAAGAATATAGAATATGCAGTTGCAGAGTAAAGTAGTTCTTTGACCTTTTTGCTTTTGAAAAGGTGCGCAGTTCTGATTTTGCCTATGGATAGTAGGAATCAAATGACAAAGAAGCATCATGTTTATTTAGTGAGCAAGCATGTTTTTTTTAGACAGTAAGCAAACCTACTTTTGCATGCTTTTTCTCTCTCAAATACCATTTTTAATTTCTTCTTTTGCATATGTCCTTGGTTATCTGTTCTTTCGCTGTTTCTGCAGATACTCTGCTATTTCTCCTGTTGAAAGGCCATGTTAATTTTTCTCCCGCATAATTGACATGCCTGTTCAGTTTTGAATGTACTCTGTTCTGGGTAGTGCTATGTGCTGAAGTTTGAAGGCAACTAATGTTTCTTTTTTCTGTATCCAAACCTTAGTATGATGGATTCTCATTCATCAGGTGTATCATTCCCACCTCTAACTTGAGCAAGATTGTAACCCACTCTGTATTCTGAGGTTTTGTTTCAGTTTTGCCCAGTGGCTTCCAAAATCATGGAATTATAGAATAGGGTTGGAAAGGACCTTAAGATCATCTAGTTCCAACTCCCCTGCCATCAGCAGGGACACCTCACACTGAACAATGCCACCCAAGGCTCTGCCTAACCTGACCTTGAGCACGAGCAGTGATGGAGCATTCACAACTTCCATGGGCAACCTATTCCAGTGCCTCACCACCCTTAGAGTATGGAATTTCTTCCTCATATCTAATCTAAACTTCCCCTGTTTAAGTTTGAACTCATTACCCCCTGTCCTATCACTACAGTCCCTCATGAAGAGTCCCTCCTTCCCCAGCATCCCTATAGCCCCCCTTCAGATATTGGAAAGCTCCTATGAGGTCTCCACACAGCCTTCTGTTCTCCAGGCTGAACAGCCCCAACTTTCTCAGCCTGTCTTCATATAGGAGGTGCTCCAGTCCCCTGATCATGCTCATGGCCCTCCTCTGGACTTGTTCCAACTCTTCCTTGTCCTTTTTTTCTTGAGGACACCAGAAGTGCACACAGTACTCCAAGTGAGGTCTCACAAGAGCAGAGTAGAGGGGCAAGATCAGCTTCTTCAACCTTCTGGTCATGCTCTTTTGGATGCAGCCCATGATACGGTTGGCTTTCTAGGCTGCAAACCCACACTGCCAGCTCATGTTAAGTTTCTTATCGACCAACGCCCCCCCAGGTCCTTCTCTGCAGGGCTGCTCTGAATCTCTTTTCTGCCCAACCTGTAGCTGTGCCTGGGATTGCTCCAACCCAGGTGTACAACCTCGCACTTGTCATGAAATGCTGATGTTCAACATAATTTATATTCAAATAAACAACTAAACAAAATACATGCTAAATAGTTTTTACTCAGTTTTCTCATGCCTGCCATTCCAAATTGCGATTTTTTTTTTTCCCCCTTAGATTTTCTAATGTAAGAATTTTGCTTTTTGCCTGATTTTCCTGCAGGTAGCTCATGAAGTTAATTTATGTGATTCTGTAGACATGTGTCTGCTGTTTCTGTGAAATTTGATGGTTGGAAGGGACCTGGCATAGTTTTATCCATGGAAAACTCCTTTACCATGAAGACATTATACTTCAGAAGCAGCCTTTTATTTTCTTTCATATAAATATTCTATCTTTATTTGACTAAGGTTTTGCTAACATTGTAGTCTAATCTCAGAACATGTATTTAAAGGATATTTGTTATACCCACCTGTTATTCATGTCCACCACTTTCTGTTTATTCCTCCATGATATTTCAGTTTTAAACTCGACGGTATTTTACTCTGGGTCCGTTACTGTGATGCAGTATTTGGAGGGAAAGCTGTCTGTGAAAGTTACTTCATTTGCCCAGTGTATCTCAATTCTGTGTGCAAATAAATATCTTTTTCTTCCTTTGGAACTAAAAATTTTCCCACAATCAAATTTTCTGTTCTGGAAAATACCCCATATTACATTAGATTAAACCATCCTATTAATTTTCATGTGAAGGAAACCGTCATTACTTCCTTGAGTGCACTTGTTTCTTTAAGCAGTGTATTTGTTGCTCATTTCTTCTTAGATCATCAGCGTCATTTGTTTTATCATCAGGTCTTAATCTTAACTGAGGAATGGGGGACCTGGTAACAGCATACCTATCACTTTCTTGTAATCTATGGGATTCCTGACCTTAGTTAAGCTTATGAAGTTACTTGAAGAAAAACCAAACCGAAACAAAATCAGTGTTTTGGGGTCATTTTCATGTTGGTAGTTCTGAACATTTCACAAATATTTTGTGATGCTTTAGCTCCTTTTCAAAAGTGGAAGTTACCATCTGGGTATTATTAAATAGATTGACAGGACATGATATGTAGGCCTTCTTTCACCATGTGCTGAAATGTGTTTGATAAAACATATTCCACTTTTAGAATGTCATGTCTTTTTTTATTTTTGGTACATTTATAGTTGCTGGTATTGTCCCTCAGAGGACTCTCAGCTACACTGGGGAAACTTCCCTGGATTTGCTTGTGCTTGCCACGACTCCAGTGCTGCATGTTTCTGAGTGATAAATTTGCAGTGGCAAATGGAGGGCCTTTAGATGTTCCTGGCAACAAGGGCTGTAGGCACCCTGGGATGTATTTCTTAAGGCTTTGTGGTAATCTCATACATCAAATCTGCTTCAACTGTCCTTTCTCCTGTTTGGTTCCACCGCTGTTTTTTGCAACTTACATTTGCCCTTGTGGTTACCACTGCATCTCTGCTTCAACATTATTTGTCAGATAAAGTGCATGTCTTATGATTGCATAGTCTGTAGGCCAAATATCAATCCTCTGACTCAAGTTACGTTGTGCACTGCTTGACTTGGATTGTGACGATTCCTTCATTAAACACTGTTTTCAATGCCAATTTTGTTACTCCCAAGTTGTCTTTCAAATAAAATGACAAGTCCAAGTAATAGTGTAGGATGAAGCAGCTAATGTGCTATCTGGACAGTTGCGTAATTAAGCACAGTATATGCAGAGGACACTTAGTTTTACTGTCGGCCTTTTACTTTGGAATCACTTGAACCAAGGATGAATATGAAGAGACTTAGTCATATGGCAGGAGTAATTTTCTTCTTGTGGATAGATATTTCCAGCTATTCTTACCTGAAACAATGACAGTAGGTTGAGTCCAGATCAATAGTAAAAAGCCTAATTGTATGTGTTAGTTTATAAGTGTAAGTGCATGTCAAAATTCTCATCTGTTTTCATTGCTTAATTTATGACCTTATATTACAAACTCCAGTTGAAGTAGTTCAGTGAAATCAAGTAGAAGTTAAACTTTAAAACTGATTTTATTGGTTCATGATCAGAAACTTTATATAAAACCTCATTTCTTATGTAAGGACTTGTTATTTTGCTTCTTGTATTGTAAACACCTCAGAAAAGTGATGGCAAGCTTAATGTTTACTTTGGTTGTTGATGTAACTGGGTTTCTTTGTCAGAGCTGCTCTTGACTTATTTCAGCTTTGAATAATGAAGAAATAAAAGCAGGAATAATGCATTCAAAATACAACTTATTATAGTTTGACAAAATTTATTTCAATTATTTATGCTCCAGTTGCTGTAAGTTAAAGATGATTAAATGATGAATAATGAATTAAGTAGTAAAGGGGTCTCCTTTGGCATTAAATGAACTTTTTTGGGGGGAGGTGAAGTAGGGATGTGGGGGGAAAAAACATTTCATCCAGACAGTTGTGTTGTAGTTTTAAGTTTTAAATAATACTTCTCCCTTCCCTCCAGGAACATTTTTCTATTTGTATTTTACTCATTTTTTTCAAGATGGTACTTGTTACTTCGAAATAAAACATGAACTGTCTATTTTGCATTACCTGTTGTTTAAACTTGAATGAAAATTTAATTAAATTGGAAACATTTAATTTGGACAGCCTTTTCCATTACAGATGTTTCCTATACTGATCTGTGATTCAGTATATGGGATAAAGGATGCATGGTCATTCTTGTAATGTTTTAACCAAGTTTTTCAAGTCTGTTTAATCCAGATCTGTTGCTTTAGAAGCTTGAAATGGGGTTCTGAAAAGATTAGAAATATGCTGAAGAGCTTAAATAGCCCTTGAAGCTGGTACAAGCAGCTTTGTGGACTTGCCAAGCACCATTGCATAGCCTTGGGTGACATGGTTTAGTGGGAGTGGTCCCTACCCATGGCAGGGGGGTTGGAACTAGATGATCTTAAGGTCCTTTCCAGCCCTAACTATTCTATGATTCTATGATTGCAAGTGATGCACTTACTCAGCAAGGGCTTCTGACTGTGTTTGGTAACTACATGTGTACTTGGTTATTTGGGCAGATGCTTGTATATGTTGTAATTCATGTTGGTGACATTTTAACTCATAAGTAGTCATTTGATGAAGTAGCTTTCTTACTGAAGGAAGGATATGGGAATTCAATCAATCAGCCAGTTCGAAAGCAATAGCCTAATAATTTCATATAAGGCAGACACATGAACTAATGTACATGCCTTGTTTATTTGACCACATACTGTTTTCATTAAGATAACCAAATACTTAAAGAAAAGTTACGAAGGTGAGCATATATATATGCCTGAATTGATCAAATCCTGATTAGCTTTAACTGACAGACCCCTCCTTTAATCTTTAGAAAATTTCTAGAGATGTAAGTTATGCAGCACTTAAAAATTAAGAGCCCACCTAGTGCTGGAAGGTAGTTGTCTAGTAGTTAGCATGTTCCTTTTGGCCCCTTGCATTTTATTCTGGGTTTTATTCCAGTTGAGTTTTGCTGGGGTTTTTTTTTGGTAGTTGTTTTTAAGTGATGCTGTGCTCCCATAGCTGAGATAAACTTGCAAAGACAGTAGTTCTGTTTGTTTGGTATTTGTTCTTTTGCTTGCCTTCAAACAGGCTTCAGCTAAATCTTGTCATGAGTGGGAATAAGAAATTTTAAACAAGTTGCCTTTAAGGTGGAATAGATCTTATTGTCCAGTTCTTTACCTTTATAGTTCTGTAACAAAACCAAAAAGATCCTTTCTCTCTGGAGAGAGAAGAGAGTGGGTATTGACTTCTAAGACCTATTCAAACATCAAATACTGAATTGGGCCTCTGTTTACTGGAGATGACAGCTGTTTGGGGTGGGTAGTTCTGGGGTTTCTGAAATTATTCTATGGGAAGAGATAATAGTAAAGAGACGGCTATAAAAATATTTTCTGACCTGTTATAACAGTATCTTATTCTGTCTAATAGTGAACATGAAGTCCATGTCAGAAGAGCCAGTCCCATTACATGAAGAATTTATCTACTGTTGTGGAGCTGCTACCCATGTTTTAAAGTGTGGGCCCTGGAAAGACCTCTCAAAAGATGAAAGTAAAAATCTACCCAGGCTCTTATTCATGATTATTCCTGGTAAGGAATTTTTTTTTTTTGTTCTGTTTCCATTGTTCTCTCCATTTGTTCGTTGCAAGTTGAAGTGATAGTGCAACATCAGCTGTGTGCCAGCTGAAAGAGAAAATTCTGAATCCAGGAATTTTTTTCAAGATTTTTTTTTTTATTTGTGTGATAAGCCTCTTAGCCTTATACAATGTCCACCAAGTTCAATTTACATTTAAATCTGGTCATCTTACAAAGAAAGCTTGAAACTTTCATTTTTCATTTAGCATACGTCCTAAATTCATTAACTCTATTAATGAAGTGTAAGAGTTCTACCGTTAATGGGCTCTATATTCAATCGCAAGAAACTTTTCATGCAAGCAAACGTAGTGGCAGGGCTATATGGAGCTTATTTCCTGCAGCACACTTCTGTAAGGACTCCTTGATAACATTTTACATTAACTACGTGGGTTATAGACCTGAAATAGACAACAGTGAAAGGTTCAGAGTGCTTTGATTGTAGTCTGCCAACTTCTGCAAGTGGCAGGTTTATGATTCTGCTCTTATTTCAGAATTATGTTGGTAAAAAAACTGGAAGTTCTTTCACTGAGAAAACAATTTAAAACACAGCAACCACAATAATGCTATCTTTTTTTTTAGACACGTAAATTCAGTAGTGCATCAAGTTACCCAAGCTCCTTGCTGTGGCTGGCAGGGAATTGACTAGGACCTGGCATAACATAATGCATTTTTTCTTCCCATAATTTTTATTTTTTCCCCTACTGATATATTCCTCATTTTTAACCTCCAAGGAGAGTCTTATCTGCCAACACAAAATACACGGCCTCAGGCGAAATCTGGATATTTGGATCATCTGGCAACGTGTTCCTGTACCTAAGCAGGATTAAATAGCATTCCCCTCGTGCTTTTATAACTTTGTGAGTACGAAAGGTGGAGCCCTTCTGCAGTCCAGCAATTTCCACACTTAAAAGGCGTGTATCCCTAGTTGGGATTCTTTATGGAATGAAGTAAAGACGGACACAAGTATAGCTTGGTACAAGTCAAGGAAAGAAATATCCAGGCAAGGACAACTCTCACTCAAAAAGGAGAGGATGGATAGCCAATGTTCAGTGATCTGGACTGAACATAGAATCATAGAATAGTTAGGATTAGAAAGGACCTTAAGATCATCTAGTTCCAACCCCCTTGCTGTGGGCAGAGACACCTCCCACTAAACCATGCCACCCAAGACTCTGTCCAGCCTGGCCTTGAACACTGCCAAGGATGGAGCATTTGCAACTTCCTTGAGCAACCCATTCCAGTGCCTCATCACCCTAACAGTAAAGAACATGGTTAGTCATACTGTATATAATACATTGTTCTGCGTATTAAACTGCTTTGGCACGTATTTTTCCAGCCTTAATGAAATTCATGCATATGATTTTGTTTATGTGTAATCAAACAAAACAGGCATGGGAGTGGGTATTCAGGAGAAAGATAAAATTCTCAGTTTCTGCTGGAATCCAGAAGTTGCAAGAGATTTCTAAATAAATTCTGTATACTTTTTTTTTTTTTAGTTGGGTTTTTGTAGTCAAATTTTGTCATAATGGGGAGGATTTCTCTCTGATCTGGCTTTCCTTCTTAAAAAAGAAAATAATAAAAAAGTGGAGGGAGAGGAATGAAAATGACTGCAAAATGTTCTTTGACTCCAGTATCAGTGGCAAAATTCCCATTGACTTTGAATGAGGAAGGAATCTGCCTCCTGAAGACTGATGGCTCACTGTGCTTCAAGCAGTTGGGATGCAGAACATGTAGTGGCACTCAG
This sequence comes from Forpus xanthops, assembly GCA_032466535.1. NCBI lineage: Eukaryota > Metazoa > Chordata > Aves > Psittaciformes > Psittacidae > Forpus > Forpus xanthops. Next base: position 9,677 of record JASSUY010006115.1, on the reverse strand, counting down.
TCTCATTTAACTATGACAAGCTAATGTTTTTATTAATAGCAGTCTTTGTAAGCTTGTAATTTAAAAACAGGTCATTATATTAGTTGAAATGCTTAATGTGCGCTTTTTTCATCCATAATGTTTTTATCTTGTGTATGCAAACCCTTTGTGTAAGCGATGTATTTACTGATACCATTACTGTGTAAAAGGCCCAGTTTTTCCTCAGTCCAGAATATATGCATTTGTTGCCTTTTCTTCATATGAATTCTTTTTTCTGTTAAAATCTATGAGGTTTACTCAAGAGTAAAACTAAATGTGTACAGTTGAAGGATCAGGCCCATGGTTTTCTGGAAATGTAGGCGTTCTGGAAAGGACAGGAATTATTTTTTTCCTCTTATGTTGTAAAGGTCTGTTTTCCCTTTTGCAATGTTTGTTTAGTGTAAAATTAGCAGTGAAGTATAAAATCTACAGCAATGTTTAACATTGCTTGGGTTCGTTGAAAACCAGGATCCACAACGTGTAATGGAATATATTTTTTTTTACTGTTTTAAGATTATCTGTCTATTTATGTATGTGTATTCTTGAAATATTTAACTTTGTAAATAAATACAGTACAAATTTTAAAACCACTGTGCTGCCTGGCTCATGAAGTTTCGCTGTACATGAAGGCTTTTTTGCATTTCATTGCAGGAGTGCATTGAAATACCTTCATTCCAGGCTTTGTAATTTTTGTTACCATTGCTATAAACTAGATGGTTAAATTTTGCTATTTGCAGTCTTGTACTTGGGAAGCTTAGTTCACGGTTGGTAATGTATAATGTGAATAAGATTTTTTTTTTGTTGCAAAGCATGCTACGCAAGTTTCATTAATATACAGAAATGATTTCAGAATTTGGTTCTTTGGCATGCATGCAGAGTACTCCCTGTGCTTGCCAAGTTTCTTGATCTGCCTGCTTGCAGTTGGATTGCTGCTGGGTTATTGGATCGTCTTCTTATTTTACCAACTCATGCAGTGACTTGGTGATGTTTAAGGCCTATGAGAACTTAACCAGACACTTTTTTTTGAAGTAGAAAGATTTCATCTCCTGAGCTAATTCTTTGAGTCAAGAGCTGCTTCTGGTTTTCTGCACAGGAGAAAGCAGGGGTTTGGATTCTGATCTTCTCCTAGTAGTTGCATGCACTTATATCAACAAGATTGTTGTCACTTGGAGACTGCTTGATTATTTTTCAGCAGTTAAGATAGTATGAACAGTTTGCCTGGGTTATAACAGGTCTTTGAAGTGTTCTCTCTTCAAGTGAGACTTCCTGTTAGCTTTAAAGTCTTTGAAGTTCTGTTTTTTTGAGTGTAATCTAGGGACTCTGAAAAGCTTTCAGTACATTATCTGGCTTTGTCTTCATCTGCTGTTTTGATACTTAACAATCATCGCCCTTAACATTTGCATGAGAAAAGTTATAATAATAACTCGCACTAAAACTAATGATATGTTCCTGAAGCTTAGTTTCTTTAGTTCCTAATAAAATAGCTTTTTAAAAGTTGTTTATCATTCACTCTGCTCAGTAGTCATGGGTATGAATAGTTCTTCAGAGATCTACTCTTACCACCAAGACCAAGGGGTTTGTTTAATATTGAAAGAATTTATTTCCTCATTCTATAAACTGTTTAAAGCATACTTCAGTTTTCTTCAATTTGATTTTAGAATGTGCTTTGGTTTGCACAAAAGTCATGTGGTGAAATGCGCTTGTTAGTATGTAATCTGTATGTTGCAACCGTTCTTCTACAAGAACTAGTAAGGATCTAGTAAGGACTCATATCGACAGATTAGGTTGCAGTTTGTAGCCTCTGGCAGTGTTGGTCAGAATGTAATCCAGAATCCTGTATGTGAATCTTGATACTTAATGTGTAATTGGATCAATAAAAAGAAGATAGATCAAAACTGTGAAGCAAATTCTGATTTTGGAGTAGAGACCATTGAGATACTCAAGAAAGGTACATCCATCCTTTCAGACACTACTTTTTAAGTGAACAGACAGTGTTCTCCATTTGCCTTTGAAATACAGATGGAGGAAAGGGACATGATGCTTGCAATGGATGGCTTGGTTAAGAGGTAAGACTTTTTTTTTTACCTCTTGGGCAAGGGGATGTGTAGGTTCTGGATCATATTCTGCTGTATATGCTTTGCTCTCACAATCGCTGAATGAACTCCAACAAGAATTTTATAAACAAAGTTGAGAACCTGTTCTATTTGAATACTTCAGGCAGTAAAAGCTGCCCGTTTTCCTCTTCTGGTTTTGTGGTTTGTGGGGTTTGTTTTGGTTTGGTTTTTGACTGAATAGTGCCAGAGCATCAGCAGTAGGAAAAAATGTCCAGCCTTACCTCATCTTTTACCTCTGCAGTTTTGTAATTATCAGCCTGTTTATCAGAGCTCTCCTGTGGTTTGTTTTGTTTTGTTTTGTTTTTTTTTTTTGCCTTTTTTTTTAATTTTTTTGTTGTTTTGGTTTGGGTTTTTTTGTGTGTTTTTATTTTGTTTGTGGATTTTTTTTTTTTTTTTTGGTGGATTTTTTGCTTGTGTTTTGCTTCAGGTTGGTGGGTTTGGTTTTTTCTGTTTTGTTTTTTTTTAATAGAATCAGGCTGAGTTTATGTCACCTAGTTCAGAAAGGAACTATAAGGCCCAGTTTTATCCAGCCTAATATTAAACACCTAATTAAGATGCTAAAATAAGGAGCATAAATTCCTAGGTACTTTGTGTAATCAGTAGCTAGGGCTGGGCACTGCTATGAGCATTTCTACCTACTGAGAGTTTAGTTGGTCTGAGATGTTATGAAGTCCCTAGCTCTAGAGATAATCAAAACTTGACTGGGTGCAAACTTGGGCAATCTGCTCTAGCTGCCCCTGCATATGCAGGGGTGGGTTAGGAGATCTTAGGTGATCCCTTCCAACTTCCTCAGCCTTGCAAATATGACCCAGGGACTGGCCATGTCCAGGTATGGATTCTAGTCTCATTGATTTTTGGGATAGCTTCAAAAGGTAGTAAAGATAAGTATATGGATAACGTTAGGTCACCTAATACTTGATTAAAATTATCCAGTCTTTCAAGAGCTGTAATTAAGGTACCTCTCTCTTTGCTTTCACAGCCATACTACATAGTAAGTACCTTAACAGTGAAATTGAGTTTGAGTGTTAGGAACCAAATAGAACGAAAAATTGGTAAGGAATGAAGTATGGTGCTTAAGCATAGTATGGAAAGAGTATGCCAGAAGAGGGAGCTGTTTTAAAGATTAGAGAAAAATATAGTGGGTTTATTTGACAGCTTATTGCTAAAATAACCAGATGTGCCATGTACTACCAGGCTTTAGGCTGACATCTGAATGGCTAGGTGAGCACTGACTGTTTCTCTACTATATGCAGAAACAAACAAACAAAAATTAATTTTATAAGGCCATTCATGTGACAGTGATTTATCAGTCATGTTGGTTGTTGAGGGTCATAAAAATGCCTTTTACGTGTCTTAGGAGGAGTGAACTGAAGGAAATCCAGTTAGAGCAGAAGATGTAACGATTGGAGTGCTAGGGCTTCTGTCTGTAGCCTTTCCACTATGGGGTTTTTTTTTGGTTTGTTTGGGTTTTTTTTTTTAATAGATGGCCAGTCACCCTCACAACTTGTGACCAAACCAGCAAACAAATCTTCCTTCACATTTGCAACACTTAAATAATCTATCACCCAAGTTTCTAAACTAGCATTCAGCTACAGTCAGTTAACACTAAGTAAGTAACAGTAAAACGTAGCTGCGTAGAGTGAGACAACAAATATTACTTCTCCTTGAATGGTTAAATTATTGATCATCTCCATGGGCAGCTCCACTCCTAGTGATTGTGTGAAATTCTTGTGCCAAGATGTATAACATTATCTGATGTGCAGCAGTAAATACCCCAAAGGACATTAAGGAAAATAATCACTTTTAAATAGTTCAAGTCTTTATTAAAGAAGTAATTTATTTAACTTTTGATTTTGGTACTTGGAATTAAATAATACTTGTAGATGTAATGAAAATTTGTAGATGAAAGTAATAGGGTATAACTGCAGTGGTGGTCCTGCTACATAGGACTCTGTGTTACAAATTACTTGTAAATTATTTTGCTTAATCCTGTATCATGTACTTTTGTTGACTTAAAGTTGAGGCTGAAAAAGCTGTTTCCTGTGTGGATATATATTTTCCATCATATTAATACTGCACTTTTTTTACCTTCACTTACCTCTACTAGTGTAAGATATCAGAAGTTGCATGGGTTCTTTTCCTTGGATTATTTTAACCATACTTTTCCATGTAGAGCAATGCTGCTGTTGTCCTTCTCCGACTGAACCAACAGAGCAGAGAAGAAAGGAAATTTAGGTGTTCAAAAATGAAGATGATGTTATTTAACACACTTGGTCTAGGGAATCAACTTAAGAGTCTTGTCAAGGGAGCTAAGACTCCAACCAAACAAGGCATGTGGAGGATAATGCAGCTCAGCATGGCATCTGGTCCAGCTGGCACACTGGAGTCACATGGGCTAATCAGCAGGAACCAAAAAAGTCTCAATTTTATATCTATAGTTCTGTCCCAAGGTAGATGTTTATCTCCAAACAGCTGACCAGGATGGCCTCTCTTTGTCTGCACAGTTACTCATTTAAGAAAGGTTCCTCTTTTACATATTAGCTTAGCAGGAGCATTCATCTTCTCTGGTATTTGTACTGCTTGGAATTAAACTTAGCCCTGAAAATGTTATTGTTGAGCAGAATATTCACTGTAAAACATCATGCCTGACTGCGAGTTAGCCATGAGAGAACGGCAGTGAATCTGCAGCCCTTTCATGGAGGGAGAAGGAGAAACACTCTGCTCTTTTCCTGTGGTCTTTTCTACACAACTAGAATGTTGGACTTAAGCAACCACTTGATGCTTTGAATGTGTTACTTGCCTGCTGGGCTGCTTTTCAGACTGGATCTGGGAAAGCTAGCTCATATTCCTGAAATTGTCAAGATTGTCTTTCCCTGTGTCCCGCCTGCTTGCGTTAAGACTTTATGTTATCAGCATCACATAATTGGAGTCTTCCTGGGAAGTCTGTACCATTCCCTGCTTTTATTAGCAGGTGAAACCTAAGTAATAGTATATCTCTTAGGATTTGGGCAACCTGTAAGGAGACTGGGTGGCTGGAGTAGACTATTCATAGAGCTCCTGAATTTAAGTAGTTTTTAGAACCATCGTAAGGTATAAAGCAGATGTTACTGGGTCTAAAGTAGTGTGGAACTGTGTATGTTAAGACCTACCAGGCACTGGAAATCTAAAATATCAATGCTTGGAGCACTTAGAAAATTTCCTAAGGCCAGTGTTTCACAATCCAAAATGTTCGTCAACAATACTGGCAAAAGGTATTCCTGTTCCCACCGCACTGTGCCACTCCACCCCTTGGTTCTGCGAGAACAATAGTTGGAGGGCTCATGCTGTGAATTAAATAAATGCATGCATTTATTTCTGGGGTCTTTTTAAGCCTGGAGCATTTCCCTGTTTGGGGTCTGTCATGGTTTAAGCTTCTCACACAGTTCATTCACTCCCTCCCTCCCCCCCTTCTTTCTTCCCCACTCTCCTGGAGGGATAAGAAGGAGAATCAAAAGAATGCAACACCTCTCACAGGTTGAGATAAGAACAGTCCAGTAACTAAGTTATAATACAAGTCACTACTGCTACCACCAATAATAATAATGACAATGGAAATACAAGGAAAGAGAATACAATCACTCACCACCTGATACCAAGTCTGACCCAGCAGAGAACGTCCTCCTCCCTTCTGGGTCTCTGCCCTCCGTTTTTACATTCAGGGCATGACATGCTGTGGTGTGGAATACTTCTTTGGTCAGTTTGGATCAGATGTCCTGTCTCTGCTTCCTCCTGGCTTCCCCTCCTGCCTGGCAGAGCATGGGACTCAGAAAGTCCTTGGTCAGAACAGAACATTACTAAGCAGTAACTGAAAACATTGGTGTTATCAATGCTGTTCCCAGGCTGAAAGTCAAAAACATAGCTCCGCACCAGCTACTAAGAAGGAGAAAAATGACTGCAATTGCTGAATCCATGTGACCTGCAGAATGGCCCCACAGAGTTGTGCCAGTATAATTGGGGGTGGAATGACAGTCAAGGCAGGAGGTGGGAGTTTCTTCAGCTGGACTTGCTGTAGATCTTTCTGCTGTTAAATTATGGTGTTAAATTATGGTGTTGATCTGCAACATGCAGCACATACATGTGGGCTCACATGCTCAGTATTGAGACTTCTCTGGGAGCAGTTGATACCCCACTGCTCACACCAGATAGTAGTGATTCACTGAGAATGCCTCTCTGTTTTGCTTTGTGCTTTTGCTTATGCTGCAATTCCAGAAGAAGCTGCTGATTCTTTGCATTTGACCCTGAGTTCTTAGATTTTGGCATGAAGAATTTGTGGTTTTTTTTCTGCCCCTCCCCCTCCCAGCATAAAAAAAAGAAAATGGGAAAGGAGCTTTCTTACTCTCCAGTAAGTGGTATACGTGACGTAAAAGCAGTCAATGAGAACAGACTACACTGTAGAGTTAGAATTTTGTGTAGTGTGGCAGTCCAGGTGAAAGAGTCTACACAGAGCAAGTTAAAATGTTTTCCCATTCACTTTTCCCCCTTTCCCTATGACTACAGTATATGGACAGGTAAGTTAGAACACAATTTTCTGTTTCAATTTCAATGACACAAACGCAGCAGAACACTTGATTCCTATATTTGCATGGGATGCGTAAACTATATTTTGTAAATTTATACTTGAACAAGAGCAAAGGAATGCAAAAATATCCCCTGAACCTATCTTCCTGATACTTTCAAAGCCACTTCATCCCTTCCAACTTTTCTAGCCATTGCTTTGCCTCTAGCACGAATATTTATTGCTTAATTATGAGATCAGTCTTATTTTCAGCTGAGCACGTATTTTCTCAGATGGTAATGTGTATAAGTTTCTGTTAATTGATGGTGTTCTTAGTGGTTAGTAATACTTTAATTTTTATGCATAGATTATTTTGTCCATTTATTTCTCATTTATGAAATGGAAATAATGAAAACTCAGTCAAGTGCTTCAGAACTTGTCAATAGGATGTGTTGTCTCAGCTCACACCAATGTTCCTTGAGGACTCTTCTTAATTTTGCTGAGCAAAATAGTTTGTTTTTCTGAGAATATTATTCTTGGGGGGAATGACAGTAATTTGTACATACTTGATTTCTACTCTGAACCTCCATAAAACTGAATACTGTGGTCAGTTTTACCCTGAGTTTTCTGAGAGATAGGTGACTCAAAAGCATTAGAAAAAAAGAAGTTTGACTAGAAGACATACATGCAGGTATGTCTCTGAAGGAAAGGTATAAGCATGTTCTATCCCATATTGTATATTAGAAAAGTCAATTCTTAAGGCAGTGCGCTCCATTATTTTTGTTGCTTATGGACTACTTGTTTATGACTAATATTTTAAAATACGCTGACAGTTGTGCTTTGTTTACTGGGTCAGCCCACCAGCTTCCATTGTCTAGAAAAGAGAAAAAAATATCCGTAGAAATAAAGTCTTCCTCATGCAGAGAGAAGCCTGTATGTCAGATCTAGGCTTGAAATATGCCACTTCTGTTGAATTTCCCAGTGCTCCAGAAGTAGTTCTGATGGGGGCTTGGCACAATTGAGCTTGTTAAGTTTGAGGAGGCAGAGTAATGACAGGATGGTTAAACATCCAACTGTGCTTGACAGCATTTCCCCCCACGACATCTGGGTGGCAGATGTGACTTACTGAAGTGACTTGCTGAAATTTCTCAATCTGCAGCCTTCCCTCAGAGTCCTCTCCCTTCTAATGAGGTGTTGTTTTCAGCATGGATCCTTCCTGCCTTGCTGCATGCATAATAATCAGGGGAGGAAGTGATGCTTCTCTAGCATGTGGAAGCTGGAGTTGGCCCGAGTTATGGAAAAGTTGTGTTCTAGGGTATTTAGCTTGATTTGACTATTTTGAAAAGTATCTGTTTCTTTTCATGTGAGAAGAAGAAATTCTCTTCAGTGGAGAAGGAAAAATTACTTAGTGAAGGACCTACCTATGAAGAAAATCCAGTGTTTCCATGTGCATCGTGTACAGAGTTAAAATGTTTAAAGCTACAGCACCTGTGTATAACACACTTCTTGCTTCCTGGCAGCTGCTACCAGAAGTACCTGACCTGATACAAATTTCCATTGATAGTGAATATTTTGATATACTTATTTTTTTATTATTTTCAGAGATATCTGTTTTCAGATTCTAGTTAACATGTGGCCTCATTTCTATCCCGGTAGTAACTCTTATGAATCACTGATGTTATATTAGAAATAAATTTGACCTGTTATATTCAATGTCTAGATTATGGAAAACAGTAGAGCCAAAAGTTCAGTAAGTCATAGTTCTTGTTCTTGTTTTCCTGTTATGGGCATAGTGGAAGATTTGATCATTGTCCCAGTTTCCATTTTTGAAAACAAACCTTGGTTATCGTTGGTGGATTTAAAAACTTCCACAGGAATAAATAAATAAATATATAGTAGTACATGCATACTGCCTTCCAACTTTAAATTTTAGGTCTTTTATGGCTGTTGTCACCGCCTTCTCTTACTAATAGAGGAGCAAACAAGGAGAGGTGCCATGCTTGACCTCGTGCTCACCAACAGGGAGGGGCTGGTTGGTAATAGGATGCACCAGGACAGCCTCCGTTGCAGCGATCATGAGAGGTTGAGTTTGAGATCCTCAGGACAGTGAGAAGAGCGTGCAGCAAGCTCACTGCCCTGGACTTCAGGAGAGCAGACTTTGGCCTCTTCAGGGGCCTGTTTGGTAAGGTTTCATGGATAAAGCCCTAGAAGGCAGAGGGGCCCAAGACTGATGGTTGATATTCAAGGATCCCCTGCTGCAAGCTCAGGAGTGCTGTGTCCCAGCTAGAAGGAAGTGCGGCAGGAGGGCCAGAAGGCTTCCATGGATTGATAAGGAGCTGGTGAGGAAACTAGAGGGAAAAAAAAAAGGCTTATAAAAGGTGGAAGCAAGGACAGCTGATATGGGAAGACTATAGGGATCTTGTCTGGGAAGCTAGGGGTCAGGTTAGGAAAGCTAAAGCCCAGTTAGAAATAAACTTGGCTAGGGATGTGAAAGATAACAGAAAGGGATTCTTTAGGTACATTGCAAATAAAAGACAGACTAGGGACAACATGGGCCCTCTCCAGAAACTATAGAGAGAAAACTGGCTACCCTGAATTTGGAGAAAGCTGAGGTTCTTAATGACTTCTTTGCTCCGGTATTCACTGACAAATGATCTGACCACACCACCCGAGTCTTGGAAGGCAGATGCAAGGACTGTGAGAACGAAGACTTCAGGCCCACTGTAGGAGAGGATCTGGTTCGAGACCATCTTAAGAACCTCAATATGTACAAGTCCATGAGACCTGATGAAATCCATCCGCAGGTCCTGAAGGAGCTGGCAAATGAAGTTCATAAGTCACTATCCATCATATTTGAACAATCATGGCAGTCACAGGAAGTTCCTGATGATTGGAAAAAGGCAAATATAACCCCCATTTTTAAGAAGGGGAAAGTGGATGAGCCAGGGAACTACAGAGCAGTCAGCCTCACCTCTGTGCCTGGCAAAATCTTGGAGCAGATTCTCCTGGAA
>JASSUY010006114.1:0-16177 GCA_032466535.1 Forpus xanthops | reverse complement strand
TCCAACAGTTCCATGTCCTTTTTATGTTGAGGACACCAGAACTGCACACAATACTCCCAAGTGAGGTCTCATGAGAGTGGAGTAGAGGGGCAGGATCACTTCCTTCAACATTGGAACAAGGAAGCAAAAACAAGGTGACATCTTTCCCAGCATCTAATTCTCAGCTCATCGCTTTTGCTGCAGTTTGGCCTGCATGATACTAGTAATAACCCATATTATCTTTTTGGCTTACGGAAAGGCACCAAGCAGAGACCTTGTTCTTCTGCCCCAAATGCAGCAATAAACATTTGGATTTGCTGCTAGTTTGTTGAGACTGCCAACATGTACACAGTGAAAGTAAAACCTTCCTGTGGCCACAAACTTCAACATGCTAGTGATCCATGGTATTATCCTGTTATTTAGTGAGTCATTGTCACTGCTGAGAAACACACAGTCAAATAAGTTGCTAACAATAACAGTGGATGTGAGAGACAAGTGTTTGTTTTACTCTGGTGCAACTTATTCCATATAGTCTTTTAAAGCATGTTAAATGTTAAGTCACTTTGGCCTGCCAACTATTATTTCAAAATGACCTCCTGGATTTAACCTACTTTTCAGAGCGTAACTGTTTGAAATAAGGCTCTGAAAACATCTCCTGTCCAGGATAAATGCCCAGTTCAGGAGCAAGACAGATGTTCTCAATTGCCTTATCTTTAGCTGCATAAGTAGGTCTCCATTTTTATTGATTGTCCAGAATAGTGATGTTTACTGCTGATCTGCTGCGACACATTTCAGATGTAATTCACGTCTGAAAGGTCTGGCACTGAACAGAAGGCACTGGAAATAACCAAGGAGTTAATACACATTCAACTTCTAACATTTACCTCCCATATGTGTTTTTTCAAGTTGCTGAGCCATATCTTTGTGGAAACCTAGCAGGCTAAGTCATCTTGGTAGTGTTAATTCATGGGCAAAATAGTACAAAACCAGAGATGTGCAGCTGTGAAAGTTGTCTTCATTGCAATCTCTGGCTACAATACTCAAAGGTTTAACACAGAGAGCTCCAGCACCACAGTGGACCCTTGTATGATGTCCTCCACTTGCATTCCTGCTGTGTTCTGCACTGCACCTTGTCCACAGCACAGCTTAGAAAGCAAAGACATTAAAAAGTTTCTCTTGTTTTGAAATCCTTTTTTGTCACTGCTTGCAGGAAATAGATACCTCAAGAAACATCTTTCTCAGTAACTGAGAGATCTGCCTTTTGGCTTGAGTTGATTAAATCTGAAGTGAATTTCTCAGAGTTAGACTAACCAATACTTAGAGCATTTTAGAGCCTTCCTGATAACCTCGTCCTTCCCCTGAAGTGTGTCATATCTCCAAGTTAACCTAGACAAAACAGTTAATCTTGGAAGTTCTCTGCTGCGAGTGTGTATGAGGTTCTATGATTCTGTGAAGGACAGTGTGTAGAGAGCAATCATGTTTTATTATCTGAGAAAAGTTATTATCTGCTTAGAGGGCAATGATTTTTCTCTTCAGCTACAAATTGATGAGTAAGATTCGGGACAAATCATGAGTACTTTAGAAAATTTAGTCAGTCCCTTTCCAGACATTTGAGAATCTCCATTACAAACTGAAGACCCACCTGAGGATCCATAATTCAGTGACAATCATTGCATTTTTAGAGGCTGGGGCATGCTCTCTAGCTGCACGCCTTGCTGCATGTGTGTCCAGAAAGTACCTTAGTGTGTTAAAATTCCTGAAGATGTACCTCCCTGATAATGCACTGGAAAACATTTTGCCCTGAACCTTTATTTTCAGAGTTCTTACTTTAAAAATAACCAGACAGACCATCTTGAAGCACGCTTTGATGCACACACCTGGAAGAATGCTACAAAACAGGACAAGTTTGTAAGCATCACAAGCTGTGCCACTATTCATGTTTTATAGACATTTTCTGTCCCTGCTGGTAAAAACATACCCGATTTTAACATTCTTTTCTTTGAAACAGACAATCTGATTATTTTGAAACGTGCCTTGATGTATGCAGCCTACAGAAAATTACAGAACTAGACAAGCTTGAAGACTCTAACATTAATAAATTTGATGTTTTGCCAGCAAAAACTGCCTTCATCCTGAGTTGTAACTCCATCTCTTGTCTTTGGATTAGATTCTATTTGACATGTGTCTTTTCTTTTGTGGCTGTAACTTGTGCAGAGACTTCCCTTTAGGTACTTTTTCCACCCAAAACATCTGTAGGAAGACACTGCATAGCTGGGCTCTTGGAAGAGCTGGAGGTGGGCCGAGTGTGGCAGATGTGCATGGCCTGATTTACTTAAGATACAGCCACAGATATGTGTAGCTTAGCTCATTTGTGGTTCCCTTCATTGGTCCTCAAATATTGAACTCCTATGGTGCCAATGCCTACACTTAACACCCTTTGTAGAGTCAATCAGGAGAAACGGGGACTAAGTCCCTCCTTACCATGAAGGCAAGCTGGACACAAGAAAGGTGGAAAGAGTAGGTTTGTTTTTCTGCTTCAAACTGTCATAACTAAGTGCAGGCCTGATCAACAGCCCCCAGTCAGTTCTGAGTATGTCACTTGCTTTACCTTATGTTCTGCATTTGGCCCTTTTATTCTTCTCAGGTTTTGCTTCTTTACCAAGTGGTTTTTCTCCCAGACAAGCCATACACATGTATTTACTTTTCCTTTACTGGCCCCAGGTTTCTTGACTTTATACAGTTATTTGCTACTCATGATATGGTTGCCTTGGTAGTTTCTACTTCAGTAAGCAATTAGAGCTAGTAATCTGCTTTTGTTATATGCAATTTTCCTCTTTTCTACCATTTTTTATGCTGCTCTATAGTTAGTGTAACAACTTGTCAGGGATAGCCAGCTGCATATACATTACTCCTTATGATCTGCAGGCTTTGATTGCTTCTCATATCCTTATTTCATGTTGTATCTTATACAACCATAAGTCAGGGTTAACCAAGACATTATATTGTTTTTGTTATGAGTGCCCATGTGTGCCCTTGTGCTGTTGTCTCATTAGAGTTGCAGTTTGGTCAGGACAAGCCATTTGCATGCAATCTGCAGTTCACAGTGGAACAAGCTTTCAGCATGGCAAGTGAAAGGAATTGTAGTGATAGGACAAGTGTTTCCAACACGAGCCTTCTTGTGATTCCAGCCCCTGAGAGCATTGGGTAAGCTTCAAGATACCTATGGCTGAGCCAGAAAAACTAATGAAAATGTTTCTGAGGTAAATGGCTATGAGCTTGGAACAAAGCTTGACAGGACAAAATGAAAATAGGATATATCATGGTCTTCTGAGCAGCAGCAAGCTCTATTCCCTGGTGTCCCATTGGCTAAGTTGCTCATCCATCCAGGAAACAGGCCACAGCCTGGAACCAAGGCCAGTCTGCTCCCTAGTTGCATGAGCTTGAATAGCACGGTCACCTAGATCTGTTCTTCCAGCATGCCCTAATTTCCAGCGCTCTGTTTTCCTACCCCAAATCTTCATCCAAAGCCTAAAGGCAGGTTTTCTTTCTTTTATCCTACTAACCACAACAGCGGTTTTCTTTTTGTGATGTGCTGAATGTCGCCTGATTGTTCATCTCTCAGATGCATCTTCATGATGAAGTGATGTTGTTCCCAACATTACCTACATTTCATCTGACCTCAACAGAGGTTTGCTCATCCTGATCTTTCCAATGCCATTCGGAGGTGAAACAAGGAAGAGCTGAGGCGTAGGTTCGTGAAGTCAACACAATGAGGAGGCAAGGAAGATTTCTGACCATCCTGCAAGGACAGCACAAGATTAGACCCCATCATAGTGAAGACAAGTTTCACTTTAAGAGAGGTTATTTCTTCACTTTAAGAGAAGTTATTTCACGTCCTCTTGCCTAATGGGCTTGGTTTTTGCAGTGTTCCAGCAGCTTTCTTGACCTGGAATATATAAATAAGACATAAATAAGGCACTTTATGCAGCTGAGGCCAGTCACTTCTCACTTTTAATAAAAAAGTCTATTTTCCTTGGAATATCCAACCTCACTCAGGGCTGGCAAACAGATGGTACAGAGGAGGCCAAATTGCCTTCATAACCAGGGGCCACAGCCAAAGTCATGCACTACATCCGATTCACCCTGCATCTCCCACAATAGGAACCTTGCACACAGATCAGATGAGGGTTATGGCCTCATGCGACACCAGAGCTGCTGAAGAAGCATCATGGTTCTCAGTTTGAAGGACATAGTTCCCAAATCTTGCCACATTATCATGGTATTTTCACTTTTGTTTTTTCTTAAAGTCCCATCTCCAGGACCCATGTGTTTGATATCACTATTTCTTCTCTCTTATTTAACTTACTTCTGGTTACCAAGTAAATTGGGACAAATCAGACTTCTAGATGTCAAAGTAGAAGACAAATCCAGAGAACACAGTATTTGTTGCTTTTTAATCCTGGATTTGGAGGGGATGTATTTTTGTTCCCAGCCAAATTTCTTTCCGGCCAGGGCAGGTTTGGGATGATGGTGAAAAGAGCTGGAACCTCAATCAGAGAGTCCTAGTGCCTGCTCAGTTGTAGTGGTGTCCTGGGGCTGGCATAATGTAGCTTCATGGCCCCTTACAGCACACTCATCTTGGGGTAGTGAAGTCCCTAGTCTATTGCTTTCACTGGGAAATGCATTTAAGATGACCTTCCTCCTGCATTTTCAATTCCTGTATTCTGTAGTTTTGTAACAGTAAAAAAAGCTTTGTTGGTTTTAGTAGAAAAAGATGCTAAGGGGCAGGCAGTTCAGCAGGGGACATCTGGTCTTTCATTTCCCAGTGACACAGGCTAGGAACTGGGTTTTGCCTGTGAAATGGAATGGGAGTGAGATGCTAGTATTACATACACTGCTCTTGAGATAAATGACAGCTGTCAAAAGGCTGCTGAGTTTCTACTCCTTTGAGAAGACTATGAAGACAGTTTGCACTTACATTAAGCCCAGGCACTGAAGTCATTCTGCACACATATTGTATTTTTCCTCTATATCCCTGATGACCAGAAAGTAGGTTTGGTTGGTTAGAATCATAGAATAGTTAGGGTTGGAAAGGACCTTAAGATCGTCTAGTTCTAATCCCCCTGCCATGGGCAGGGACAACTCCCACTAAACCATGTTGGTTGTTTTTTCAAAAGAAAAGTGAGATTCTGAAGCAGAATTTGAAGAATATGTGGCTTGTTTTGTCCAGTAAATGTTTGCAAAATACACGCAACTATCCCCATTCCTAAGCTCTCTAAATTCATGCCCAGCCCCTCTAACTAGTTCTGCTTTCAACACCTACATGGCAGGTGGTTTCCAGTGTAAATACTCTTCTATGTCTGTCACAGACAAGCAAAACTCTGCGAAATTTGGCCAGTCGATGCCAGTCTTCTTCCAGGAAAACTCTCTCACAAGCTGTTAAATGCTATGCTCATCCATTAGTGCTATGGATTTATTGTTTAAACCTGCATAAAACACAGCGTAGGGCAAGTACTTGGGAAAAAGCTTGAAAGCAGCACAAGCATGGTTTCTCCAGTTACCTCTGTGGGCTTCCAAAGCATTGCAGTGAGAGCAAAACTTATGCCACCAATTATTCATTGGTGTGCCAAAACGTCCCATTGAACACTGCCTTCTCCCTGGGGTATAGGCTTACTCTTGGTTTTCCAGGGTAAAAAACACCTTCTACACTCAAGACCTCTAGCTGGCCAATAGACAACTGTCATGCACTTAGACCTTCCTGGGATCACCAGGACTCAGACTGTACCAGCTACTTGGAAACAACTAAGGAGGCACTGCCTGGAGAGCTTAAAAAGATGTGTGTGTTGTCGAGCACACTGAATTGCCCTTTCTATTCACTGCTGTGCCCCACTCCATCCACCACATTTCTAAATGCCTGATTTATTCTCCAAAGAGCAAAGGCAGTTTCAAAGGTGACAGTGAAAATGAATGCTCAAATTGTTGGAAACTGTATTTCTGGGCAATTTTTTCAGAAACACTACTCTCAGGGATCTTCAGGTCTCTGCCAAGAACATGCAGAGGAGAGCCAGAGAGGTTCAGTGGGCTCATCCTCAAGTCTTGCTGCAGTGAGGAGCAAAGACAGATGGATGGCAAACCAGAGGTGACATCCCATCTGGTCTTGCAGGGTCTCTTTGAAATCTCCTGAGGGACTTAAGGAAAGCCATGACCAGATATAAATAACCGATGAGGATTCACTGGTTATCCTCCAGCATTATCTGAACCTGCAAAAGTTAGAGCAGAAACCAAAGCATCCCATGGTGGACATGTTCCAGGCAGGCCAAGAAAGAGTGGTAGGACAGCTGCTCAGAAGTGAACATGCTGTGGTTATGCTGAAGAGTGACCTTGTCCTGAGCACTTGTCTCTTATAGGGAATATAAGGCAGGAATATTTTAAGCAAGAAATACCTAAGGGTTTTTTTCTTTTCCCTTCCTCTAAAATGTACACGAGCTCAGATATCTTTTTTCACAAGGCACTGGGCAGAGAATTGGCCTGCACTATTCTTTCCAGTGCTTAAGACATCACAGTCCACTAACCCCATTCTTTGCAGGGAGGAATTGTCTTTCTGCTCAGCATATGTAAACAATACCCTAAAACCTCCCCCGGCAACTGCAGAGAGATGCAGGCTGCTGTCAGAGCAAGCTGTGGGTGTGCATGAATGAATGAACGAACCATTTGTTAGTACTGGCACGAGAATCTCTGTGATTTTGAGACTACTAATTAGTGGTTGTAAGTGAGTTTGCAATGGTAGGTGTTCATTTACATGGCTGCAAATAGAGACAGGAAAGGAGAAACAACTGGAGCAAACCACTGCCTCTCCCACCACAGCCTAAGTTGCAGTCATGATGAAGCATAGATGTGCCCACACTACAACAAACTTGCTGTGTCAGGACACAAGCAGTCTTGTTGCATTTCTGCGTGGAGCACCCAGCAGAATACAGGAGCATTTGCTCAGCTTCTCCAGCTGAACTCACAGTCCATGCAGAGCTTTGTGCTGTTACAGTTACCCCTTCAGCCAGTTTGCCTGAGAAAAAGCTGTATGAACCACAGCCATTGCAGTGTGGAGCAGACCTATAACACAGTATCACTTCTTACCATATGGGTTCATTGTCTTTCCTACTCCCAGACTTCCACTCTTTCTTTCAAAGCCCAACCTCACCTTTCTCTTGGAGACTGTGAAAGATGTAAGTCTGAATGTGCATAGAAATGGGTGTGAGGAACTGGGGAGTGGTGGACACCTTCTCCCAGCCTCCCAGAATCATATCCCTCCTGAGCAGTTACTTTTCAGTATGAAAGCAGCTCTCAGGTGCAGATGGTATCCCATGCTGCATCTCTGCTTCACCCATTCTGTCCCAGTGACGTTAAGGAAGGGTGATTCAAAGGGTTCATTTGCATGGACTAATGAGCATCATCACATACACTGAGAAACTCTTGTTTCTTTCAGTTCTTTTCAAATGTCACAAAAATCACTCACCTGAAGCAAGCTTTCTGAGGGTTTCAGCAGGAGGCAGTGGGAGAAAAGAACACACACTGCAAACTGCAGAAAGAAGTGAACTGGGGATGCGCTGGCTCTTCAGAGAGAAGCTCACCAGTAGATCCCCATTAGTAGAGTTAATGTCTTAGTGTTCCACAGGAGTTTGGTACTATATTCAGTGAAAGAGCTGGGAAGTAGGTCAACAACATAACTGAAGGAGAGGGGGAGCTTTAGGGAGGACTTTATGGCTGACAGCTAATTAAACTCTGAGTTCCACTGCTTACTATTGCAATGACTAGATTTCAGTGTGCAGGGTGAAAAGCAACAGCAGAGATTGTGTTTGCTGCAACCTCTGTTGCAGTAAACAACAAATTGTTGTCCAACCTTTACTGGATAGTGTGAGCATTCTCTTCTGCTCACACTATCCATTTGCCATACCATCTTGTTGCCTTGCATCAGTCTTGCATCCTGCAGCCACTGCCACGCCAAACGCCACTGATACACATCCACTGCTCTGCTCTGGCCCTGATCAGAGTATAGCACTGTGGATTGTCTACACGTTTAATTGTGCTCATTTTATATCAACAGCCCTACTGGGAGAATTGAATCCCATGAAAGTACCACATCTGGGCAGATGCAACTTTATCCCTTCTCTGAAGAATTTTAAATCAAAAGAGGTGAGGCAGACAATCAGAGTTAGCTACTGGACACAAACCATGGGTTTTTCCTAAACCAAATCCATATTTGGAAATGCTTTTCATCCCACATCTTAAAGTGAAACCAAAACTAAATAATATCAGTAACAGCTGCCAATCTAATGACAAGTAGCTGTGGTTTTGGTTGGTCAGTTCATCACAGAGTGCTTTACAAAGGAGTTTTGTGACATTTTCCACGTCTTACACCTCATCGTGAACAGAGAAAGGTAATTTCCTACCTCTGCTGAAGGATATTGTGATGCAGGCATCTTTTGGGTTGTTTTTTTTTGTTTTTTTTTTTTTTTAATTAAAAAAATAAAATAAAATAAGAAAAGGAACAAGAGGAAGAAAAGAACAATTGAAAGCCAAAGGTAAAATCCTGTCTTGCTGTCTTGCCAGCGGTGACAAAAATTACAGGCACAGCTGAAAAGACAGAAGGTGTAAGAGGGTGCAGAAACTACAGTAATGGCTCTGCTTCTCCATGGTTCTTGTTGCACCTGAGGACATGGGTGTAGAGGGTTACTCTAGGTCGCCGGGTATTTGAAACTACCAGTGTGTGAGTTATTAGCTTTGGTCTTATTTTAAGTTCTTAAAGACAGAGTTTTGCCTGGAGGGTGGGACAATGGGTTCATCTGATCTTTGCTGGAGCCAGCAGTGGGTGAAGAACTCATTCAGGCATGGTGCAAGGGGAATTGCCCTCAGGAAGGACACTTAGGCCAGCCTGAGATGCAAGCAAGTCTTTTTGCGCCAGGCTGCTGGCTTCCTGAAGGACCTCCCCAACACTGATCAACTTTCCCATGGGGGACAGGAGTCTCTGTGGGTTCAAGGGGCTGACCTGCACACAGCCAGATGTGAAGTCAGCTCCCAGGAGGGCCCCATATGCCCCTGGTTTGTCACCCCATTGTCTGCACTGTTCTTTGCAAACACCACAACACTGGTGATGTGATAGGGGAGTGAACCACAACCCAGGACTCCTTGGGATGCTTCTGCCTTCCCATAGCAACCATGGGCAATAGTGGGGCACAGTGATAGACACAGCAAGACACCCCTCTTCTTACTCCCCTTCTCACTATCTCTTCCAGGGCTCACTCACAAATGGGGACGGGCTTGCCCTGACTGGGAAGATGCGTCGAGCCACGGTTGAGGGCAGGCAGAGCATCAATGGGGACTGTCCGGGGCAGCGCAGGGGTCAGGCAGGGCAGGGCTGGGGGCTGCCCCAGGCAGGGCGGGCAGGGCTGCTGGGGGTGGGTCCGCATCCAGCCCTGCCTTTCAAAGTCCCTCTCTCCGAGAAGGAAATAGGGAAATATTTCCAGCAGCAGCAGCGGGAGGAAGGGGATTGAAGCTGCCACCGCGGAGGAGGGACGGCGGGTTTCTCTCTCCGGGATGCGGAGGGAGAGGAGGCTGCCTGCGGGGCGGGCCGGCTGAGCGCATCCCCGGGGCTGTGTGTGTGCGTGCGCGCGCGCTCCCTCCATCTCTCCCTCCATCCCTCCCTTCCTCCTTCTCTCCCTCCCTCTCTCCCGCCCGCCGCAGCCGCGCACCGGGGCTCCGGCACCCGCCCCGCGTCCCGCCGCGATGCCTCGCCGCTGCTGAGCCGGCCCGCGGGCTCCCGCTCCTGCACCCCCAGCCCTCCGACAGGTAGGACCGCGACCGGCCGGACCCAGCCCGGCCCCGGCACCGTTTTCTGCACTGGGGTCTCCGGTGTCGGAGAGGATGGGGGAGGAGGGATGGGGGGCCAGGAGCCGTGTGGGAGATGATAAGGAGGGTGTAGGATGCTTCCCGCTCTCTCCGGCCTCGGGAATGCATTTTCCAAACCAGCCATGGCACCTTTGGGAAGACGGTGGGGCTCGCCCCCCTCCCCCGCAGGCCAATCGCGATATGTCGCCACAGGAGGCTCTGCTGCAGCGGGGGTTTTCCTCCCCCCTACCCCTGGGGATGGGCATTGCTGGGCAGGTGAGGCTGGGGAGGATGCGGGAGCAAAGCGGCTCCCCTCGGGGGGCTTACGGGCATCTTCGCCCGTACGAGGCGGCGGGGAGCGGTGCCTCCGCCCGGCGTGGCTGTTCGTGCCTCCGGGCATGGCTGCTTTTCCTCCGGCCCCGGGGTTTCTGCCTTGAAACGGTTTCCGAGGTGAGCGGCCGGAGCCACCTGCAGCCACGATGAAATTCCCGTTTTCGTTTCGACCAGCATGTGTTGTTAAGGGGTGGCATTAAGCTGCGCTCATCACGTAGGCTTTGTCTAGGTGGAAGCATGGCTGGGGCTCTTCCGTCATCTCTAGTTTGATTCTTTAATCGTAGCCTTGTTGCTTCCCCACACTCAGCTCTGTCTCCAGGGCGAGAGCCAACTGCCAAAATGTTGCAGAAATGCAGCAAGCACTAGGGAGAACTGGAGTCTAAAAATGAAAGCTGTAGTAAAACCACAAGGTCACAGGCATGTGGGTGCGAGTGATTTCAGGGCTCCTCTGCTTGCACTTCGCAGGATGCTGCTTCTCCAGTCCCAGATGTTGGACATCCACTAGCCAGGCAATGGAAATGTGGGCTGAGGCAGGCTGGGGCTCTCTGTGCACTCTCTCAACACATGCCCAAGCATTCATGCTCTTTTTCTCACCAGCACAAAGGGAAGAGGTGCCCTTTTATTTAGAAAAGGGAAGCCTGGACACTTGCATGTTGATGTGTTGATGAGCCAGGGAAAAAAGAGCTCTGCTGTATCAATTTGGCTGGGGCAGCGGACATCACCAAAGAAAGGCATTTGTGTTCCTCTGAGTGCATCTGATAGATGCTTCTTTCTCCCCTTTTCCTTCTGATTGGTTCTTCAATAGCAGCTTTGCCCATTTTCCAGCAGAGGTATTTAGCCCAAATAGGGGAATAACTCAGCATTTCTAGAGCCGTAATCATGAACCCCCACCACTGTCTCCCCAGGAAAGTTGATGCACTGCCTGACTCCT
The DNA here is from genome assembly GCA_032466535.1 of Forpus xanthops. Lineage (NCBI taxonomy): Eukaryota > Metazoa > Chordata > Aves > Psittaciformes > Psittacidae > Forpus > Forpus xanthops. Next base: position 5,055 of record JASSUY010006114.1, on the reverse strand, counting down.
CTTATACCCCACCAGCTTTGCTTCTCTTGAGGCATAAACAGCTCCTAAGCCAGTGCTGGGCAAGTACACTGCTTGAAGCTTCCTCTATACCAGGGTTCGTGTTTCAGATGTTTGACGAAACTGGAAGTACCCTTTGTGCCCAGCATCCCTGAACGTCAACACTGAGTAACACAATTTCAGGCTGATAAAACTTTGCTTGCTTCTCTCTCCCCCACTTTCCCTAAGCTTTTTGTGATCTTCTGGCTGTGAACTGCTCCTGAGAGTTCAATATTCACTGTTCTGCAGCTGGCCAGGAGGTACGTAGTTTGCTCTCCTGGCACTGCTGTACATGGCAAAGCGTGAAACTGGCTCATGCTGGAGCTCTTGGGAATCTCCACAGTACCCTGCATGATCCCATAAAGGCACAGCCATTTGTCTGCCTGTTTGGGCCTTTGGTATTGTCCTGATCTGCTCAGCATTGTCTGATTTGCAATGTTCCAGTATTACATCTAGAAGAGAATGTGCTTCTCTGCTGGGGGATGTTTTTTTTGGGGGGGATACAGTCCTGCTGGCTTACCAGGAAAAAGTCCCTCTTCTCCTGTATCCTAATGAAACTCAGATCCTATAATAAAATCCAGTGTTCCCCAAGGCATGAGCATCACTGGACAACTAACCAACAGGTTGATCATAGACAACGTAAATGGCAGGCAATACTGGCTCTCCTTGCAACCAGTACAGTGAAAAACCTGCAGATCTGTTCAATCTCAGGGTGCTGTGATCTGCATGTGCTCCCAGCTCATGGATATTGGTGCCCACAGCTGTGCAAATACTGGGTCTGCTACAGGGTGCTCAGTGTGCTCTGCTGTTGGGAGTCTGGCATCCAGTATAGGCTGAGCTCACTGACTGGCCTTTCTCTTGCCAAGGGTGTGAGTGCTATCTCTCCAGCTATTTTCAGGCAGCTTGTAGGAATTTAGCTTTCCCTGCTATCTCTGTCCCTCTAGTGATTTTAACTGAAATTAGGGGGAGCGATGTGAAAAGACAGGCAGAGGTGGAAACTGATTTCATATACCTTGCTTCTTAAGGAGACCTGGCTAACTAACAGAAGTGAGATTTGCTGCTGCAAGGAGCTCCTGGGGAAACAGAGAAGGTGGGGAGCACTGGGCAGGAGGGACAGGTGGTTGATCTTCCTTTTGAGATAGGTAACCAAGACCTGGCAAACGTGGGAATTAGGCTCCCTTTCCTGAGATACAGTGGTTTAAGAGCTGGGCATCTGCTCAGCACTAGGGCTCAGCTCCCTCTAGAGTCAGCGGTTCAAGCACTGTACCTCTGGATGGTGACTCTTCTATCACCCTTCACCAGCCAGGGCAAGGCATCCAGGTGATGGATGGAGCGTGCCAGGGTGGGTCTCCAGCCCAAACTAATGTGCCCACCTCCTGTCTAGGATCACATCCAAATCACCCAAGTCCACAATTTGCATTCACCTCAGCCTTACTCCGCACACTCCCAGGGATGTCTCCCACCTCTTCATCCCTGGATGGGCACAAGAATCTTGGGCTGCTGACTTGTCTCTGCTCCCTTGAAGCTTTCTGTTCCTCCTTCCTGCAGAGCCAGGAGAGCATCCAGCTGTACAGGGGACTCACACACAGCTACAAACCAAGTGCAAAAATGGACCCAGAGGGAAAAGTGGACACAGACAGACAGAGAGGAAAACAATAGACCTGTTAATTCATCACTCCTAGCCCCTATGGGACATCTCTGGGCAGATGCTTCCTTCCAGGCTACCCAGGAGCCTCAGGTTTATTAGAAGTGTTTTATTCCCCCAGCACTCAGAGGAGGTGCTCTTCTCATTTCACAGAGCAGGACACAGAGCACAGGAAGGTGAAGGGCTGCTCTGAGACCACAGAGGGAGTCTGTCTGCAGGGCAGCCTCAAAGGTGGCTCCTGGAGAATGGTAAGATAGCACCATGCTTAAACCAGCAGGAGAGATCCACAGGCAGAGGAAAGCATTAACAGACCAGGACGAATAATGGAGAAGAGGCTAATACTGCTTAATAAAGAGGAGGACAAAAAGCAGGTGGCAGGGATAAAGAAATGGTCTGGGAGGAGCAGCAAATAGGAGAAGAGAAATATATACATATATATTAAAAATATATATATATTTTTATATACATATATATAGTAAATAAATAAAAATATGACCCCCAAAAGTATTTCTCCTTTGGTTCTCGTTTCCTGGCATTTTCCTTGCTGAGATCTTCAATCAAGGGGGAAAGGGACAACTTGCCGTTTGGTCTCCATGCATTAAAAAAGCAAGGCTGGAATCTCCCTGACAAACACTTTCAAACTCTGTCTTTACAAGCTGCCCCCAGATCCATCCAATCTGGCTGAAATTTTATATCGAGGAGGTTTTATTTTCTCTATTTATGTTTATTTTGGAAAGTTGCTGGGGAAATTGTGGGAGGAGATTGGATGCTTCATTGAAGAGATAGGATACTTGGAAAAATCAATTGCAGACTGATAATTGTTCTTTTTTATGTCCTTTACAGAAAAGAGGGTGGCCTGGTGTGTGTTTTACTTGATTGGCTTCATGGAGAGCTTGTGCCTCTGACTATATTTGGAAAGGTTTTAGCAGGTTTTTGTACTAGGTTTGGTGGCCTGAACATCGTTTTTCTGATGTGGAGATCTAGAGGGTCATAGGCAGGGGTTATCAACAAGCTGTGTCTGCTCTGGGGTCGTCAGGCTGAGTGGAAGGGAGAAGGAGTTGGGCAGAGCTGGAGCAGGGCTGTGAGCCAAGGGTTTTCCAAGCTGTGTTTAAAGTGCTGTCACACTGCACAGCCCTGAGTGTCAGAATGGTATTTGGACAGAGTAGCTTTCCTCCACGGGTTCGGATGCACAGCCAGCATGGCGGTAGGGTACTCTTCTTTTAATGGGTAAAAATCACAGCTGACAGAAGCTACTTCTTACCAAAGCTGTGCCACAGCTCAGCATCAAGATCATAAGTGAAGCTAGCAGAGCCTGTGGCTGCTCTGACAAATCTCCAACTACTCTGTACCTTTCAGGGCTGCTGGAATCCATTTTGTGGCCCTTGGCTGTAGGAAGCTGGAGTAGGCTCTTAGCTGCTTTACTGATTGATGGTCAGACACCAGACAACTTGTTTGGGCTTCTTTTTTTAACCCCACAGTCATGTCTTTTCCCACTGCAGGCTTTGCTGAAGTTGCCCTGCAGGGAAGCAGATTGCTGCTTTCAATGAGGCACAGGTCTACAAGGCTTCAGCATGGCCAGGAAGGGTCTGCAGGAGAGGAAAGGTTTGCTAGCCCTCTGGAGATGGGGCAGTGGGTATGAATCCCACCCATGGAGGCGAGGTGTGCAATGCTTCCCTCAAGGAAGGCTGGTTATTGCTTACAGTAGACTCTCACATGTTTCTCTCCTGCAATAGAAACTGGGAAATGGGTGCCATGACTTGGAGACTTAAGGTTGGACCTTGGGGTAGGAGCAAAGGAGCACATAACCTGAAACAGCCATTCTTGCTGTGAAGTGGGAATGACACACACACTTGCTGGCTAGGAGAGCCTTTCATCTCACTTGGGGCCTTTTTGGGGGTTGCTGTCTTTTCACCAGGGACACTGGCAGGGGTGTGAGTAGCTGGCTGGCTTTGAGGCTGTTTCTTTAGCTTACAGGCTAGCCATGCCTTCCAGTAGCTGCTAGCTTCTTCTTTGTCAAAGTTTTTGGCCCCTCTTGCTGAAGAGAGACTGTATTTCTATCTTTCTCCTGCTCCTGCAGCAGCAAAGGGGTTTTGAGCAGGGGACCACCCTCACTAGCTCCTCTCTGTCTAACTCTGACTATGGGATGGGGAAGAGCTGGCTGGGAGTCCCCATGATGTTGAAACACGGACCTGGTCATGTTCTCACAGCATGTCGAAAAGCAGCCACTCTCATGTGAAGAGCAGACTTCCTTCTGCCCCTCAACCGCCAAACAGCCATCCTGTGGGGAGAGGGGGCTGCTCCCACCTCCTGCACACCAGTGACACGGCTGTGGGGACATCCTCTCCCCTGCATGCAGGCAGTAAATTCACAGTAATGATGGTTATTATGAATCTGATGTCGCAGTGGGGTCATTGCCATGGCTAGCATTGGTGGTGGCTGTAATGGTGTGAACACTGCTGAGTTACATTTGCTCTGTATGGGTTTTCTGTAGAATGCTGGGAAAAAAATCACTGTGGAAATTCTCTCTTTCTGTGGCCACTCATTCCTTGTGAGCCCAGGCCATTTCCTTCCCTCCCCCATCCTTCTTTTATAATAAAGACTCTGGGCTAGAAGGGTTTCTTCAGTACTCTGAAAAATAATGGTGCTACCAGCTTGTTGCAGATGGTCATAAACCTGCATATGATACAAAGGTATAGGAAAATAACTGCAAGGGTCTTACAGTGCATATTTCAAAGGTGAAGTATCCAAATGGAGATTGGACTTTGGGGAGGCTGCTGCAAAGGAAAAGCTGCGCTTTGTTGAAACATAGAGCAGCTTCTAGGCTCACTACACATACAGCAGCCAGCCAGCCTGAAAGAGTGGTGTTGTCAGTGAAAGGTTAGAGCAGAGCCTAAAAGGAGGTTTTCTCCCTGTCTGGCAGCTCCTGAGCTGGGGGGCTGGATCAGAAGCTGGCAGCAGGAGCTCTGTGCTACCGGTCCATAAAACCTAGAGCTCCCCATGCCCAGCAGGGAGGCGTGTGTCAATGTGGGCAGCAACTGCCCTCCTAGTGTTTGGCAAAACCAAGAGTTGGAATAAAGGCTGGACCAGCATTCTTTGGCTGGGAGCTGGATGTAAACTGAACTTAGAATCACAGAATCACAGAATAGTTAGGGTTGGAAAGGACCTTAAGATCATCTAGGTCCTACCCCCCTGCTATGGGCAGGGACACCTCCCAGTAAACCATGCCACCCAAGGCTCTGTCCAACCTGGCCTTGAACACTGCCAGCAATGGAGCATTTACAACTTCCCAGGGCAACCCATTCCAGTGCCTCACCACTCTTACAGTAAAGAATTTCTTCCTCAGATCCAATCTAAACTTCCCCTCTTTAAGTTTG
>JASSUY010006113.1:0-15584 GCA_032466535.1 Forpus xanthops | reverse complement strand
GCCTTGAACACTGCCAGGGATGGGGCAGCCACAGCTTCTCTGGGCACCCTGTGCCAGCGCCTCAGCACCCTCATAGGTGATTATTCCCTGCTCTCACCAGGACCCGGCTCCCTTCGCTGCCCTCACACAACCCCATGAGGAGCCGCTGGACCCGGGCACGTTCCGCCCCTTCCCGGGTCCATCCCTCCCGCACCTCTCCCCGCGCCCGGTCCCGTTCTGAACAGTCAAACCGCAGCTCGGGGGAAGCCGCTCCTCCGGCCCAGTGCCTCTGGCACCCACCGCCTCCTTGATGATGCGGGTGATGACGGCGTTGGGCAGGTTCAAGTCCTCCGGTCTCTCCGCCATGCTGGGCCTCCCGCCGGGCACGCAGGGATCACCGGGCCGGGACAGCCCGGGGTGGTCACGGTGGATCCAGGCCCGCCCACACCGAAGCCCGCGCTCTGCCGCTGCCCTCTGACCCTTCCCGGCGTTCCCTGCTCTTCCCGGCGTGCAGCGCGGCCGCCGTCGCCTGGTAACGGGCGGGCGGGAGAGGGACGGCCCCAGGAAGGGGCGGAACGTGCCCGGGTCCGGCGGGTGCTCATGGATGGGGGCGGTTTCTGGTGCGGGGCCTGAGGTGTAGCGTGCCCGGGGGAGCTGTGTGTGCCCCATCCCTGGCAGTGTTCAAGGCCAGGTTGGACACAGGGGCTTGGAGCAAGCTGCTCTAATGGAAGGTGTCTCTGTGGCAGGGGCTGGAACTGGATGAGCTTTAAGGTCCTTTCCTGCACAAACCAGTCTGGGATCCTGTGATTAATTTTTAGCTGTATCAGGTGATAGCTGAAAGTGTTATAAAGGCCAATTTTGTTACAAAAAAACCCAACGTCAGCACCGACATTAGTAACCAATTTATTTATTGTGCTCGTTGATGAGGGATAAGCAAGCAGCGCTGGGTGCCTGGGGAGTCATCACCTAAATCATTCACAGGGGGTTTAAGCAAACATTTATTACACATAAAAGTGCATATTGAGTAGGTGTCCGAGAGAGAAGCGGGGATATTATAATTAGTTTAGGTACTCATTATCATAAGTCCCTTCCCTTTTGGAGCTTGTGCATTGCACTGCCCTCCAATGATCGTGGGCAGGGGTCTTCAAGATGAAGGAAGAAGTGTTCCTCCTGTGGGCAGGTTTCTTCAAGATGAAGTAGTCTTCTTCAGGCTGCACTTTTCACCCTTATCACAGCCAAAATGCCTCAGTCATCACAATTAATTAAAACCAGCCATGTTTGCAAGTTTCTGACAGCTGACTAAGATTTAGAGCAGAGTGGTCCTTCTATAAGAGATAAGGAACATCACATGCGCAGATGAGGGGTACCCGAAACTAGCAGCTTTATGGGAAGCCTTGTTTTAGGAGGACTACTAGATCCTATTATCACATCACAGACTTGCAACACAAACATTGTAAAAGGGCTATTACCACTTCACAGACTTAAAATACAAACGTTCTATAAGTTAGGCTAAATGTATTTTTAACCCCATGTTTTCTAAACACTTGCTTTTCTTATACCCCATGAAGTTATGGACGGCAACTTTTTATAAACATTGCTTTGGATAAAATAACTCAGTTTCTCGTACAGTTACTTTCCACCCCATATTAATGGTTTCTCGTTTAATGACTTTCCATATTTTGTAACAAACTATCACTTCTCTATTTCCTTTTTTAACACAAATCATAATCTATCACAGTGTGAACAGTGATGGACAGTACAGCTTTTTCCCACAGCAAGTGTGTATTTCCCAGTACAAAGAGCACCATTATTACAATGGGGATAGCTTAGAGACATTTATGAGGATAGTTTATAGGTGGAGGCAATAATTTGTATGAAACTGAACAGTGTGCTGGGGATAGTACACAGCCTTCGGAGTACACAAAGGGCTCACCTGAGGAAAGGCTTGTGAGCTCTTGATGCCCTTCCCAGTTACAGCAATTGCATTAATAAAGACCATCACTGTGTGTACAGGTCCGGTCTTCTTAGTCTCGTTTTTAGCTCCTTTTAGCACATTCTGTTGTTAACATCATGGTTATGGCTCTGAGGGTGAGGTCCTGCAGTGGCTGATGAGGCCCATTGCTGGTGTCAGCTGTTGCGTGCTGTGAGCTTGCAGCATCACTGCAGCTCCGTCTCCTCCTGCTTTGTGTTCTGCCAGGGGTTGAGCTGGTTTGGGCTGAGAACCAAGCAAGGCTGTGTTAGGTCTGCTGGGGGGTGCAGCAGAAGCAGCGGTGATGCCAGCCCAGAACCAGGGGCATGGCCCAAAGCTTCCCCGCTCCCTGGCAAAGGCTGGGCCCTTCCTAGCTAGCTGTGTACAGCGGGGTCTGTTCTTCCTTGGGTGCTTTGGTCACTGCTGTGTGATGGAGATCTCTCCATCTCCTCTCCAGGTTTCCTGGAGACCCTTTAGGCACTGGAGCTGCTCTAAGGTTTCCGCTTAAAGAGCCTTCTCTTCTCCATGCTGACCCAGCCCAGCTTTTTCAGCCTGCCTCCAGAGCAGAGCTGCTCCACCCCTCCCAGCATCTTTGTAGCCCTCCAAGTGTATCCATCCCCAAACTTAACTCTAATGTCTGGAATCATTCTGTCTTTCCTTTCCATAAACACAAGATAGGTGCTGCAGGGAGGAGCCCAGCTACCAGTGGAGTGAGCTACCTTGTATAGGTCACTTGCAGACTTCTCTTCCTGCCTTGGGTTTTCTAAGGTTAGATCATCTGTGATGAAGGCCTTTAAATAAAGCAGTTTCATCCTTAAAATATCTTTTTGGGATCCTTTTTTGCCATAAACTAATTCATCAGTGTTGATTATCAAAAAATTGCCAACCTAAAATTCTTCTGACTGAGTGTACTTTCCTCTCTGACCTAAGAAAGATACTTGGGCAAATTGAGTGTACCAGTGAAGGAGCTATTTTCAGCTGCGTGGACCAACTATTACCTTAATGCTGGCCTTGTTAATTTAGTTTGGAAGGTGCTTTGCAAAGGAAACTTGTAGGCTAAGCTCTGATCTGCCTTTCTGACTGTTCATTTGAATTGGTTCCACCATGAATCTTGCTTTTCTTTGTACTGTGCTTCAGACAGACCTGTTTTTCCAGCCCTGAACTCTGCAGCAGGGTCAGACGTTATCTGACCTGGACAGAGGAACCTCATGCTCTTCAACAGCACTGTAGAAGTGAGTGCTTTGTGCTTGGAGGGAGGGGAGTGCCTTTCTGACTGCAGAGAACATGATCATTATTGTGCAGTAATCAGGCCGTGCTCAGCCAAATAAGCCAGAATCCAAATTAATTTACAGAGTGGCTTAGAGTGGCCATAGTGAGGCTGAACTCCTGGTGTGCTGCCACCCCAGTGGGATCCAACGCCTATGGCTGCGAAACGTAAAATCAAGGTGACCCTATTATAGTGGAAAGTCATAGAATCATAGAATCATAGAATAGTTAGGGTTGGAAAAGACCTTAAGATCATCAAGTTCCAGCCCCTCACACTAAACCATATCACCCAAGGCTCTGTACAACCTGGCCTTGAACACTGTCAGGGATGGAGCATTCACAACTTCTCTGGGCAACCCATTCCAGTGCCTCACTATGCTTACAGTAAAAAATGTCTTCCTTATATCTAATCTAAACTTCCTCTGTTTAAGTTTGAGCCCGTTACCCCTTGTCCTAGGGGCTGGACAACTATTTCTGGGGACTCTCTCATGCTGTTCTTGTTTTCCCCCTTCTCATAGGGAACAGGACCTTGGCCTGCACAGACCTTGTCTGACCCAGTATGCTTGCTTTTAGCTTCTTACATATCCTTGAGGAAAAGGGTCTTCCTTGAGGGGTTGTTGGTCACTCTCCAGACAAAGCGTGTCTGAGCTCCAGGAGCATCTGCTCTGTGCTCTTAGTTGTGTGGTTTAATTTTAGGTCGTCGTGCAAGGAGCAGGGAGTTGGACTCAGTTGTCCTGTGGGTCCCTTCCAACTTGAGAGATTCTATGATTCCATGTGCCTGCTCCCGTTCTTGGGCACAAAGGAGGAGTCAGTATCATGTAGTTAGGGGAGAAAAAAAGGGCAGCCACCCTTTCAGCAGCAACAGCCTTCAACTAAATTAGCTTCATCTGGACACAGAAGTGTAGGAGAACCTAAGTGTGTGGGGCTTCACCAGAGGGTGAAGATCTCTTCCAACAAAAAGGGCAACTTTGAGGCATTTCTGCCATCTGATCTCTGTCCCATCCAGTATATACCCTGGCCAAATCTGTTTGCTTGCCAATATCACAAATACTTGTTTTTTCTGTCAAATTACTGAGCTGACCTGGCTCTGAGAGGTTGAACAGTGAAGCCCTGGAAAGCAGCACCTGGATGCCTGGTGTCAGTGAGCTGACAGCAGCTCAACTACTTCAGGTAGCTTCAGACTCTGTGCTCAGTTCAGCTCAGGTGACAGGCAGTGACTTTTTAAGCTGTTGTAACTTAATTACTTTGATCCATGTGACCATCCTAAGGCCAAAATCATCATTCCCAAGAGATCTTTTGCTGTATTGAAGCCTATCTCTTTTAGGAGAAGTGTCACTGAACTTTTTGAAGAGCCAGCTTGATTATTATATTATTTTTATTTCATTAAAATAAGCCAGCCACGGATGTATCCTTAGCATTTGTCCAAATCCAGTGATCCCAGCAGCACTGCAGGCTCAGGAAAGCTGGATCCTAGCCCCATGTGCAAGGGAACAGGGGCTGAGAGCAGGGACTCACCATCGCAGACCCGCGGATCACGTCGCCCCAATGACAGTTTCTAAGGTCCACATGAGAGTTTCGGAACTGGATGTTCATAGAATCATAGAGTAGTTTGGGTTGGAAGCGACCTTAAAGCTCATCCAGTTCCAGTACCCTGCCACTGGCAGGGACACCTTCCACTACAACAGCTTACTCCAAGCCCCGTCAATGTCTAAGAGACCTGGAATATCTCACTGCTACTCTTCACTAATATAATAAGGGATACAGAGTGCGTGGAACAAATGGTGCTGTGAGTTTGTGTAGTGCTGTGTAAGCTGTGCTTTTATTCAGGTTAAAGCCTGTTGGACAGGTATGTGGTAAAAACCCTGCCTGTGGAAATCCCACTGCCTTAAAGAAACACAAAGCCAGGGACAAAAAGTGAAGTGTTTGGGTGATGTTCCTAAGTTTGGGGTGTGCTCAGCCTACTGTTACTCTGCAGGCTAAAATGGCAAAAGGAAAAAAGGGGGGGGGGGGGAAGGAGAAAACATAGTTTATTGACCCACTGGTGCGATGGGATCAGTATCTGCTCTCAGCCCACTGAGAGTTGGACTGTGCTGTGCTGCTGAGGCTAACCCAGGGGTTGCTCCCACTGCCACTATCCTGTGTGGCTGCTGTTTCCTCACTATAAAGGGTAACAGTGGGAGGCTCTGCCTCACCCAGCAGGAGGTATTTTGTACAGGATGTTTCTGGAGTTGTCAGGAAGTGTTGCTGTGCTTCAAAAGGATACCTTTGGAATTAAGCATCCCCAGGGCAGGCAAGGGAAGCAGCCAGGCAGTTACTGCAGCCTTGACATGCTCCACACAGGTGAAAATCCTCAAGAACTGGAAATAAAGTAAGAGCTTCTTGCTCTCTCATCTGTTTCTCTGCTGTGACTGTCTGATGGAGGGGAGCTGATTGCTGGAGTAGCTCTAATACAAACCCCAGCCTAGTGGCTGCCTTAGTGGGCAGTTTTGGCCACAGTTGAGCCTTAGCAGTACAAAGGGGTGAGAGACAAGATGAACTGCTTTGAGTTCTTCAAGCTTGGGCCTGCTGAAAGATGGGCATGGGAACAAGAAGTTGTGCACACAGATTGATCTGTGCTCTGCATTTCTGCTTTGTAACAGCTCCTGACCACGTGGAATTTGTTACATACCCTTTGCCTGCCCTACATGTACTTGGTCATGCTTTAAGCCCAAGTTCTAGCAGCAACACCTCACCAGTGCGGAAGACAGAATCACTGTGAGTGAGCCCTGGTATGTGTTCAGTGTTCATTTTAGGGGTAAGGAGCAGAGAGAGATTTAGAAAAGGGATCAGCCAAAGAAGTTTGTAACCTAAAGCTATGGGTGAAAGATGCCAAGCACAGCAAGTCCTATAAAGATGCAAAGAGAAGGTTCTTATAAAACTCTGTATGCCGCACAGGTCTCTGATATCTCAGCAGGGTGCTGAGAGGTGGACAGGCTGGAGAGGGTCCAGAGAAGTGCCACAGAGATGACCCCAGGATTGGGCAGTGTGTGAGGAAAGGCTGAGAGAGCTGGGACTGTTCAGCCTGGAGAAGAGAAGTCTCTGGGCAGATATTGTCACCGTGTTCCAGTAGTTAAAGAGTGATTATAAAGAACATGAAGCTCCCTTTTTACAAGGAGTCCTGTGAAAAAGACAAGGGTGATGGGCACAAGTTATTCCTGAGGAGATTCTGGTAGGACACAAGAGGAAAATTTTTCCCAGTAAGAAAAACCACCCACTGGAATAATCTCCCCAGGGAAGTGGAGGATTCCCCAGCACTGAATCCTGGGTCCAGGCTGCTGGGACATCTAGACTAGGTCATGCTTTGCCTAGAAAAGGTTGGACCAGATGATGCTTGAGGGCCCTCCCTGGTTTAGTGACATGGTTTAGTGGTGGACTTGGCAGTGCTAGCATAAAGGTTGGATTTGATGATCTTTCCAACCTGTTTGATCCTATGATTCCTCATAGGCATTTGTTTGAACAACCCAGCTGTGCTGGCTGCAGCAGTGGTGTCAGGGACAGGAGTACCCCAGCAGTGCCCTGTGCTCAGTGTTGCTGTAGAGCCTGGGGAAGAGGGGGCTGCAGCAGTCCCACCACTGGGACAGTGCCGAGGTCTGCCCTGTATGGCAGACTGTGCTATTGCCAGGGATCTGCCCTCAGGATTCCCCAGCAAAAGCACAGACCCTTTCTGTGCTGATCCTCTTACCACGTGGGAAGCCAAGTAGTTTTCCTCAGTCTGATTTCATCTCTTTAGTTTCAAAGCCAGCTGCAGCCTTGTGGGTTCTCTGTGTGTGTGTGTGCATTACCCTTTTGCTCAGGCTAACTGTCAGGGCACGTGTCTGGGTTTGGATTTGCTGCCAAAGGCAGATCCTGGTGCTGGGAAACCAAAATCCGTGACTGAGAACGTGTTAAATTTTAAAAGAAAGCCATTAACTCCCGGGCCAAGCAGCTGAATGTGCACATTGCTGCAGACTCCAATGGAAATGCAGGTTAAGGTCAGTGGCCAGGGGCTTGGATGAGAGGGGGGAAGGCAGAAGGAGTTGTTCCGTTCCTGCTGGGAGCCAGGAAAGGGGCTGTTGCAGGCATCACCACCACCATCTGTTCCCAGCACACCATTTAACTGTGACTTCCTAGGACTGGAGCTCTGATCCCTTGGGACATTTACATAGTGGGATTTTACCTGTGGTGCCAAGGTCAAAGGCTTGTGGCAGCCAAACCACAGCCTGGGCACAGGACGCTGGTGTCTGGAGATAGCTGGAGACAGTGATCGTCCCACGTGGAGTCATGGAGCAGTTGGGAGAGCCGGGGATCACACTGGAGTGCTCAGGTGATTCGGCTGCTTAGATTGCAGTGCTGCTGTCTGCTGGGTGAAGGGTGGGGGGATCATGGCTGTGCAGGTACCTGGTTGCAACCACTGGATCCTGGTGTTTGGAGGTGAGGGACTGTAGCTCCCACATGCTCTGTGGGGTGTTGGAGGTGCCCTGCCCCTCAGGGCTCTCTGCTCATGCCTTGTGCTGCAGGAAGGAGCAGACTGGGCTTGAGTTAGTGATTTCTGCAGTGAGCAGCAAACCCTCTGGGAGGGGAGTGTGGGCACCCCATGGCCTTGGAATCGCGGAGTCCCACAGAGATGCTTTACTAATACAATTTGATTGCTCTTTTTAAACCTCCTGTCTCATGGGGTTCCTTTACCCAAACCTGTGAGACCTGATAGAGACAGTGCTTGTTACTGTTTGTCTTTCCTTTTGCCTCTTAGAAGCATTTTGCCATGGAGAGGGGAAGCTTTGTGTGAGCCTAGGCAGCTCCTAGGAGACGAGGCCATGTCAAATGCCTCCAACCACTTGCTGTGTGTGCCGGAGGGAAGGACACGAGCCATAGTCCCGATGCTGTCGTGGGGATTGTGGTGAGGGTGACTTGGGCTGATGCATGTACTGTTTGCACTAACAGAGGTTCAGGGTACCTGGGACTGCAGAGAGGATGCTTTGCTTGTTCCCTCATAGGACTGCTTGGTGTTGTGTGTGCTGTGGGTTGAGATATGCTGGTCACTGATGGCTGGGGATTCTGTGCTCTGAAACATGCAATTCCAGACTATTTTTGGGGGGGTAGGTAAATTTGCTGGGATAAAGCATTAATGTTGATGGATGGCACAAGGAGATCACTGGGATTCAACAAAGGAGAGGAAGAACTTTTGATAAGCATGAAGGAAGGAACATTTTGGAGCACCCTGTACCCCTGAGCAGTGTCCATCCCAGCTGTGTGCTGGTTCCTTGTTGTCCAGGACAACTTTGACGTCATTTACCTGTGTCTGTGGTGCTCAGGGCTTCTGGGGGATATGGTGAGGGATAGATGGATGCTGGGGACAATGGCAGGGTCCTTCTTCAACCCTCCTGCCAGGAGGTGATAGCAGCACTGGCAGTGACCCCAGCCAGTCCGGGGCCTCTCCTCTGGGTGCCTCCATGTGTGATCTTGCTGTTAGATGCAGCTGTAAGAGAGGGGATTTAGCTTCCGGGAGCTTCCTCTGCACACCCAAGGCTGGGGTGCTGAGGGGTCCCCAGACCCTCCCTGTCCAGAGGAAAGGAGAGCTCCCATAATGTTCTGTAATAGAGCTACTTGTGACTTGATTCCTTTCCCAGGGCTGTTGCCAGTGCTGCCTGTGGGGACAGGGGAGGAAGGTGAGGATTGGTTGAAGGGGTTCATTCTCTCCCTAGCTCTGTGTCCAGGGTTTTCTTGCTTGTCAGAAGATGTAAAGGATGTGACACCTCCGGTTTCAGCTCATTATGGTTTGGATGAGCTCTGATGTCGGTGAGCTGTGCTGGAGCTGAAGGCTCCACTGGCTGTAGCTGGGTCTACAAGCAGCCACGGGGATGTGTTTCTGAATGCCAGGGTGCAAATGTCTCCTTGGGCAGCTAGGATAGGGAACTGCAGGATGTGGAGTTTGAGATGAGCTCTTAGGCAGAAGCTCTTCCCTGTGAGGGTGCTGAGGCACTGGCACAGGGTGCCCGGACAAGCTGTGGCTGCCCCATCCCTGGAAGTGTTCAAGGCCGGGTTGGACACAGGAGCTTGGAGCAAGCGTCTCTAGTGGAAGGTGTCCCTGCTGTGGCAGAAGTTGGAACTGAATAAGCTTTAAGGTCCCTTCCAACACAAACCAGGCTGGGATAATGCTTGCCTCCCACACCTCTGACATTGTCAGCCTTGCTGGGAAATGGGGATCCATCTCAACCTGTGCTCAAATCCAGAGGTATTATTAGAAAAGCATGTAGGAGATGAGAAACCCAGGGTTGTGGGGCTGCTGCTGCTCTGGCCCTGCCTCTGCTGCAGGGCTTATGTATGCTCTGCATCTTCATTAGGGCAGCAAAGCCATTGCTGTGCTGAATGAGCTGCAGTTACAGACTAACCACTTCTTTGCTTAGATTCCTTCTTCACCCCACCCTGAACTCTGGGTCCCTGTGGTGGGGGCAGCTGGAGCCCATTGTGCTCCCAGGCATTGCTGCTGCGAAGCTGAGCAGGAGAGCAGTTCAGTGGTGCTGATGGCTCTCACCCCTGACTGTCGCTGGTGCCCCTTCCCCGGCGTGTATGAGGCTCCAGTAGCACAGCATCTGTGGGGATGGTTGTGGGTGCTTCCCTGAGCAGGAAGGTGATTCTGGCAGCCCATGTGGATTCAGCTCTGGGCCTGTTTTGCTCCACTGATCTCTGAGCTGCACATCATCCACCTCACATCCTGCTGTGCTGTGTGAAGGAGGGATCAGGAGGCACGTGGCTCCTCTCCACCATGGGGCAGGAGCTTTGCATAGGAGCTGCCACCAGAGTCCTGCAAGGCCTTCACAGGCTCTGCATACCTTAACAGGCAAGTATAACTGTGATGGCATTAGCTGGTGGCCTGCAGGTTGTCAGAGTTCTGGCTGAGCACCTTCTGGGGCAGTCAGCCCAAGCAGAGCCATACTTTTTGTCTGGAGGCCTTTGGAGACTTCCAGATCAATATTTGTGTCTTCTCTGACGCCCTGTGATTTATGGCAGAGGTACAGTAGGTGTCTGTTGGCAGTGATGGATGGGGCTATCCAGAGAGCATCCCTCCCTTGCTCACTCTGTCCCTTCTGTTGCTGTTGCTGCAGTTTCAGGCAGTTTTGCTGGTGTAAATACAGTTGAATCAAACCTGTGCCCCTGCCGGAGAATGAGTCAAGCTGTAGGGGAAAAGGCAGCTATTCTAGGAGCAAACAGCCTTTCCAAGCTGCTGCCTCTGTGCCAGCCCCCTTGGGCTAAGGGTTGTGATGATGGAGCTGGGGGATGCTTTGGGGTTCCTGGAGGCACTGAGCTTGGTGCTGAGTGTCCTGGCACACCCTGCCACAGTGACACATCCTGGCTTCATGGGGCTCCATCTTGCACCAGAATCACAGGTCAAGCTCTTCTGCTTGTATGGATAGAGTCTGTGTGTCATGGTCACACCAGGGATGAGGTACACTGCCCTTGCAGGAGGATTCATCTGAGATTCCACATCTTGGGCTGTGTTTGCACTGGGTCTGCAATGTAAGACATTTGTGCTGCACTAATCCTGCACTGCTCACCTCTTTGGGAAGAAGCCTGAGCAGAAGTTTCTGGTCCTGAAGAGCTACTGGGCCATGCTGGTTCCCTTGTTCTGTGTTGTGGCTGAGTGACCTCTCTCAGGACTCTCATTTCTGGGTCTGTGCACTTCCCTATCAGATGGGATCCCTTGGTGGTTTGATGGCTGTGGGCGAGGAGGAGCAGACTGGAGCCACTGTACCTGCTGTATCTGCAGGGTGCTGGCCCCCAGGGAACCATCCAGTTCCTCCTGGTGTGGGGCCTCCCTGCTGCTCTGAGCCTCAGCACATCAGCACAGTGTGGGCTGGAGCTGGAGCCTTGCAAGACTGTCCTGAGCACCCAGCAGTGGCAGGGTAGCATCTCCAGTGTCCTGGAAAGCTGCTTATGGACTACTGAAGCCCTGATGGGGCTGGTTGTCTGTTTTAAATGCAGTGAGGGTGCTGAGCAAAGTCTCTGGTGTGCACACTCTGTGTGCCAATGGGCCACGGCTGCAACTCAGGTGTGTGCCAGTGTGACTCCCTGTGGGCACCTGTCTGTTCTGATGTGACACTGGAGTTAGGGAATCTCCATCCTCTCCTGTCTACACACAGGCAGGGACGAGCAGTGGGGTGGTGGTGAGGGGCAGATGTGCCCTGTTTGTGCAGAGCTGACCAGCAGAGCAGGGGCCCTGGCAGTGGGGCATACAGGGGAAGGCTGGGCAAGGTGCAAACATACCTTTGTAGCAGGTGAAGTGAAGGGTACTGCAGAGCCTGTGATGTTCCCTGTGCACAGCTCCCTGTCCTGCTGTGTCTCATCTTCTCTTTCCTCCTGCAGGGACAGGGCAGAGTCCCCAGTTGCTGGAGCTGGAGCATCTGCCCCTGGCAAAGGGGCTATGTGGGGCTGCACATTCCTCCCCACAGCAGCAGAGGGGAGCCTCGGGGAGCAAGAGGAAGATCAGCCACACACGGGTGAAGGGGAAAGGTGAGTGATGGGGTGTAAGGAGGGCTGTGGGCTAGCAGCAGCTCAGCCATGGCCAGGAGCATGTGGAGTGGCAGCCATGGGGAGGATGGCAGGGGTGTGCATCCAGCACCCTGGATCTACAGGAGATCGTGTCCTTTTCTGTAGCAGAGAGGTCAATGTATTTAGCATTGCTCCAGCTAGATGCAGGCTGGGAAAGGAAGCTGCCCCCACAGCACTGGCAGCAGCAGTCACTGTCATGTCTGCTCAGGGTCAGTGCTGGGCTGCACTCTTGTCCCTCCAACCTTCACTTGTCGGGGCTGAGCTCCCCCACTGCCCACCTCTGCCCAGGCCCAGGGCAGTGGGAGCTGTGAATAAGCCACTCACACCCTGAAAGCCCCTGTGGGGCTGGTCCAGGCTCACCACAGCTCCCACACTGCTGGGGACCCTGCAGCCTTGCACCGGTGCCACAAAGAATCAAACTCATTGAGTGTGGTATTTCCTACAGCATGAGGTGGTGCGGGAACAGGTCCATCCTGCTGGAGTCTGTTGGATGTCCAGGCACTGTGGGGAGCAGAACTGCTTGGATTCGAGGGTGGGAAGCAGAGTGGGGCAGCCTGGCCTTTGAGGAGGTCTGTATGATTCTCTCACACTCTCCAGAGTTGGTGATAGCTCTGGGTGCCTCCCAGTGAGCTGTAGTGCAGCATCTGGAGTTGATGGGTGCATTGCAAGCTCCCAGGTGATGGAAGGCACAGCCCTGAGACCCTGCAGAGTGATCCCATGAGCCTGGGTGGCTGCATGTCTGTGGCTTTTCAGATGGAGCCAGGAGGGCGCTGGGCTCTGCTCCCAAGGAACAAAGGATGGGAGAAGAGGAACCAGCCTCAAGCTGCACCAGGGGAGGTTTAGATGGAGCTGAGGAACAATTCCTTCTCCAAAGGATGCTCAGCATTGGAACAGGCTGCCCAGGGCAGGGCTGGAGTTACCGTCCTTGCAAATGTTCACACACCATGGAGATGAGGCCCTCAGTGCCATGGATTAGTGGTGGCCTTGGCAGTGCTGGGGATGGTTGGACTGGATGAGCTGAAAGGTCTTTTCCAACCTGGTTGATTCTGTGTCTCTATGAGAGCCAAGCAGGCACCCCATGCTCTGCCATCTATTTCTTATCTCACTCCCTTTCCTTGCTTGCAGTAATCTCAGCGCTGTGAGTTCTGCTGTGGCACACGTGCTGGCAGTCCCTATGGCACTAACAGCCGCCGGGTTACTTCCATCCTGGCAGGCGGCAGAGCAGGACAAACGTGTCAGGGTTTCCCGTTTCCCCGGAGCTCATTCCCGGTGCCTGAGCAGCGTGGCCGCGGGACGGTGCTGCCGTGGGGTGCTCGGGGAACGGACGATGCTGCCCGCGTCCCCACACGCAGCTGGGGCTCGGATCTGTTTGCTCAGGCAGGTGCTGTCCCTGTTCAAACCCGCGGGGCCAATGGGAGCAGCGCTGTCCCAACGGGCGGCGGTTGGTCGCGTCCCATGGGATCCCGCTGCCGGTCCCTGCCTGCGGAGCGGCCGCGGGGCTCGGGGCTGGGCAGGGGCAGCTCCGGGTGCTGCCGGGTTAGAGGGGTCCCGCCATGGAGCCCCGGAACCTCTGCAGGGTCTCGCTCTGCACCCGCCGCACTGTCCCCCTCGGAGCTTCTTTCTACCTCAGCACGTTCGGTAAGCGGTGAGCCCGCAGCCCGGGAGCGGGGCTGCGAGACGGGGGGAACTGCAGCGAGTCACGGCCGAAGCTCCGTGGTAGGAATGGGCTGCGGCGCTGCTCCCGGAAGGCGCTGTCGCTGACCTGGAAGGTGGCTCATTGAGAGCGCAAAGTGGGGAGCGCGCTGAAACCAAACCGCAGGCGCTGAGGTGCGCGGCAGCAGGCAGATGCCAAGCACCCAGCTCATTCTGCCCCTTGGATGGGCAGGAGCTGCGATTGCTCCAGGGGCGGTTGGAGCTGTGGCCCCCACTGGGGCTGAGCCCCAGTTTCCTTCTGCGCTCCCTGCGGGTATTTCTGTAGTTGCCGCAGTTTTGGTGCGTGGGCTTGAAGAAGTGACTTGGCTGGGCAGGCTGGAGCTGGCCCAGCAGCGATGGCCTGGCTGTTGCCTGCGGTGTGTGATGGCTCATCAGAAGATGGGTGCCCTTCCCAGTGCCACTGTTTAAGCAGCAGTTTTCTTTCAAAGTTTCTGCTTGTGTTAGTGAGCAGGGCAGGTGATTGTGCAGTGTGTGCTGTCAGAGAGGGAACTGGGAGAGTTGCCTGAGCAGAGTGGGGTGTCCCTTCCCTGGGAGATGAAACCCTCCTATCTTTATCTGTAGGACTTACTCATGCCAAATAATGTGAGTTTTGTGGTGCCTCTTGGCTCTGTGACCAAGTGCAGGCCAAGCATCATGTCTGCAGCTGCAGTTCCCCTCGTGGGCTGATCCTCCCAGAGAGTTGTGGTTCTGTGTACCTGGAGCAGGAGAGCAGTGGCAGGACAGGGCCAGTGCTGCCCTCTTCATCTGCGTGACCAAAGAGAAAGCCTTGAAAAGGGCCAGTGCCAGGTCTTGAGATTGTAGATGGTGATCTGGGGATGCTCTGCTTTGTGTCCATGGGGACCTCTGGCCCCAGCAGTTCTCTGACACTGCTTTCCTCTGGTAAGAATCCCCTGGTGTGTGCACTGATGGTTCTTGGCTGTCCCAGCCAAGGCAACACCTGTGGTTTTTGCTATAATAAACCAAAAAAGCATTTAAGGAGCAGATCTCCAAATTTTCTATTTGTCAGAGATCATCAGTAAGGAGCAGATTTTCCTGCCTGTCGGATCTGCTCCCAGCGAACACTCACATGTCCCCTCCCTGAGCCTGGCAAACCTCTCTTAAGGGTGGGAATCTATTTGATTACCATCTTGTGCTTGTTCATATTGTGCTGGTTTCCCCCTGTTCTCCTTGTGCCAGCTTTGTTCATCTGCTTGAATTGCCTCTCCCAGCCCTGTGGGGCCCAGATGGATGGTGGCCCTGGCACCCTCTCTCTATGATGGAGTGTGCACCCAGGAGCTGTGTGTGGGTCCTGTTGTGAGGTGAGCTGTTTGCTCTTCTGCCTCCCTTTGGCCTTTCTCTGCACCTATTTTCATTTGCATGAAGCTTTACTGAACACTGGTGGTTTGGACAAGCTGTGCCAGGGCCTCTCTGGTGAAACTGTTTCCCTTAGTTCATTTTAGGGATGCATCCAAAGGGATAAACTCAGAGGATAATGTTTCTCCTAGTCTCTGGTCTTGGAGCGAGGTGGAAATGCAGCCCAAGAGCTTGCCTTGACTTGCTTTGTGTTGCTGCCCAGCCAGATCTGGAGGAAGGTCACTGCTCTGTGCATCTGAGAACATGCAACTGGTCTGTCCAAGCTGAGACACTGGTACAGTGGATCCCTTCTGACAGTTCAGGCTGGATCAGCTCTTTTCAGCAGCAGCTTCCTGCTCTGATCCCAGCCCCATTGAAGCACTGGAAGTTTTACAAAGCCAATGGGTGCTTCCCTGGCATGAGCAGGCTGGGACCCCTTTGGGGCAGAAGGGCTGGCTGGGGTGTTCTGGGATCTTCTGGGATGTGTGATTTGTCCCTTCATGTGCTTTGAAGACATTTGGGAGTAAGTGCTTAAGAGAGAAATGTCATCTTTTCCTCCTTCATCCCTTCTGCTGGGGGACAATCTGTGGAGAAGGCAAAACTGCCTGTTTTCTCCCAGCTTTTTGGTGCTGGTGTAGCCTGGTTTGGGTTGGAAGGGACCTTAAAGCTCATCCAGCTGCAAACCCCTACCACAGGCAGGGACACCTTCCACTAGAGCAGCTTGCTCCAAGCCCCTGTGTCCAACCTGGCCTTGAACACT
>JASSUY010006112.1:0-30424 GCA_032466535.1 Forpus xanthops | reverse complement strand
TTAGTTACTAAACTGTTCTTATCTCAACCTGTGGGAGTTGCATTCTTTCGATTCTCCTCTCCATCCCCCGGGACTGGGGAAGAAAGAGGGGGGAGTGAGTGAGCAGAACTGTTTGAGGGCCTCAAACTACGACAACATGATGTGCTGTGGTATGAAATATCTCTTTGGTTAGTTTGGGTCAGGTGTCCTGTCTTACTTCCTCCTGGCTTCCCCTCCTCCCTGACAGAGCATGAGACTCAGAGAGTCCTTGGTCAGAGTAAACTTTACAGAGGAGCAACTAAAAACGTTGTTATTAGCATTGTACTGTACCAGCTACTAAAGAGGAGAGAAATGAACCCAGGACATACTTTAAAGTGTGATTCTCTTTTCTGACATATGCTGGATTGTCTATGAGTTTTCTTCAGCTTAAACTTCTTCAGAGCAGTTTTGTAGCATCTTAAAATATGGTCTTTGCTAACTGTAGTAATACAGATATATTTCTCTATATGTTTTACTTTTTTCCTTTTCATTTCTGTCACACTTTGTTTTTCCATGGACCAGTGCTTGAAGCTCTCCAAGTTCATATGTGCTAAACAAAGCTGGATATGAAGCATCTGTTACGTGGCACACATTCGTGTCAGAAGTTGTAACTCTTCGTATGCTCTTTCACTGTGACCCGGAGTGCACCCAGTTATTTGTCCTAGGTTTTATGCTAAACAACAGCTTCTGTTGATCAGTATTTCCATTGCAACACAATAAATGATCTGCCACCAGAAAGCTCAGTCCTTTTTTATCAGATATCAGCAACTTCTCTGATCTAATTCAGATCTTCTTCAAGGCATTGTGATCCTGCCAGGCCTCAGATTGTAACAGATAGGCTTTATACAGCCCAGAGAGTATGGTAATTAGGTGCTTTTGAAGGAGAACACTGTGTTCACTTATCTGAGCTGCAAACTGCTTCATTATGTGAGGCAGGTTCAAAGGGTTAAGTCTATTTTGGTATAGTTATTGCCTCTGCAAGTGGGGTTACTGGTAAGATTTGTTGAAATTATGTTGTCGTAAATACTAGTTTCAATTAACCATCTAAAAAAGAAAAGGCATTTGTCTTTTCTGAGCTCTCACTTTGCTCTCGTGCGCTGTCATGCTGTTGTGAGAGAAATTGCTTTCTGGGTTTTATGACCAGCTGGGTTTTTACCTGATAAATGTATTACTACTGCTGGCAGCAAGTCTATGAGTACTAAGCTAACCTGTCAAGCTTTCATAGGTTCAAAACACGATAGCAGGTCTGTATCAGGACTCTGCTTTGTCTCACACAGGCATGGAGTTTCTGAACTATTGAGATCCCTAAAGCTGTTTTACTGAGTCATCAAACCTTAGCCTGAAGCTGTGCACAGACATCTTTCCCTAGATCCAGCAGAAAAGAGAGTGGTTGGTGACCTCCTTCCTGTGCTCTGCAGGCCTGTCGTTGCATGCATACATTAGACACAATTTGCCAGTCCATCTGCTTATGGCTTTCATTTAAAAATGAAGGGCTGAACACTGCAGCAGACCTTTGCTAAACTTTATGGATTTGATGAGGTGGTCTGAGAAGTTATACATGTGGCTGGTCCTGATGGCAGGGTGAAAGGCAGCAATCTCCATCAGCAAGTGGGCCAGAAAGGGCTGGGGAGCTTACAGAGGAATTGGAGGACGGTATGTGTTGGAGTGGGAGTTAACAGCCTGTCCCAATCCACAGCGATATACATCTCTGTAACATCTATGTTTCTCTTACCCCTGCGTGCTGGGTGGTGTTTCATCAAAATGTAGTTAAAATTAACTCTAAAAATTAAGAAAACTGCTCTGCTTTTATTGGAAAGATTCTTCCATTTTCTCTTTTGGGGAAGTTTAGCCAGTCTTCTGGAGGCTCTTGTCTGCCCCATCTGTGTTGTGCCTAGTTGCACAGGTTACACTTTGTTATAGCCCTGACCTTAATTCTGTTCTTGATACCTGTCTTTTCTCCTGCCTAGGAATAGGGATGCCAAAGGGATAACATTGTGTCACTTTTGCAAGGCCTGAATACAAATGTTTAGTCTCTTATTTTGGGTTCAAGTAGGTTCAAACTTAAACAGGGGAAGTTCAGATTAGATATAAAGAAGTTGTTCTTTACTGTGAGGATGGTGGGGCACTGGAATGGGTTTCCCAAAGAAGTGGTAAATGCTCCATCCCTGTGTCGTGGTTTAAGCTAGTGTTCAAGGCCAGGTTGAATGGAGTCTTGGGTGACATGGTCTAATGTGAGGCATCCCTGCCCATGGCAGGGCGGTCGGAACAGGATGATCTTAAGGTCCTTTTCAACCCTAACTATTCTGTGATTCTATGATTTCTCATATAGCCTGGGGGTCCTCCAGTTATTACTGTAATATTATTATTACTACTGAAAATAAATATCATGCAAGTTAGTATCAGTTTACCATATCTATTCAGTTCCACTCTGTATGGGAGAGCTTTTTGCAGCTAACATCCCTTCAGGGAGTTTATATTAGGTTGATGAGAGAACAGTGAATTACTTCGTGTCTGGTGTATAATATGCTGATTATGAAAAACTCTGGCCAGGTTGATGTAGTGTTCTCAGTGCTGAGAACAGAGTCTGGGTTTTGTTGAGAGGGTGTTCCTGTCCATCCTGCTGGAGGAAAACAAAGCTGCTTAAAATAAATAAATACATACATAATATGTAAAGCTTGCATTGCTCAACTCTTCTGCTTGAGACTCTGTCAAGCTCTTTCTGTTGCTGAGAGAGGGTTGACTTTCATTTGTTCCTCTCTGCCACAATGGTAAATCCACGTAGTTTTGATATCCTTGCTGCACTCAGTATTATTCTCATTCAGAATTTTATGTACATGTGGCCCAAACCTTCTACTGATGTAAATTCACTGTTGATACCAGTGGGAGGAAACTGATTTACACCTGCCAAGAACATGCAGGGCTTTTTGTATCCTGGCATGATCTTCACCCAACCTGAGAGAGACTTTGTAGTAATTGCACAAGACAAACTTTCCTTTTTCCCTTCAACTCTTCCATTTCTGGGAGGAGCAAGTGCCCATATCCTGTACATCTGCTCATTCTTGTGCCTGCATCACCCCTGCCCCTTGAAATGGGGAAGGTCTCCATGAAACCTTTGGTTTCTCACAACAGAAATCTCTTGCAACATCGGCTCAAGCTGTTCATGGGTGACGTCTACAGACAGTTTTGGAAAACCGGACTGGGTGTTATCTTCAGTTGGTGTCCTGGTGTCCCAGGAGAGGCAGCAGCAGCTTCTGGAAAACAGCTCCTCCCATGGAGATGTTGAAGGTAGGCAGAGTTACAGCTCCTCTCTAATGGACATCTCCTTTCTCCCAGCACTGAGACCAGCTGTGGGTGGCAGCAACAGAACCCATCAGGCTGAGGCCTTAGGCACATGTCACTGAGAACACTGCCATATGCTGGCTCTGGTGCACAGCTCGTAAGGGTACTGTCAGTGCCCAAGAGCCACTAACATCCATATAATCTATTTATACTGCCTTAGTTATGTATGTATGGACCCTGTCAATAACCCAGCCCCTTTATATACTTTTTTTGTACCTCCTTGTTTTAAGATAAGCTATTTTGGCTTATGGAGGCTAGATTTTTCTTAGGAAGCTCAATCCTTTATAAGCCAGAAGTGGCTCCATGTGTCTGCTGTCTGACTAGCAAAGTCTTTGGTTTTTGTTTTGTTGAACATGTCTTCATGCTGCTTTGCTTGGTTTCTTCTCATTCTTTCCATCATATCTTATTTCTCTCATTTTTGCTTTATTCTCCTTTCTCTACTCTCTGTTATTTGGGTGTTTGTGCAGAGTCCTTGCTTTTCTTCTCATGATTCCTTTCTTTAAACTCCATATCCATTTTTGTATTATTATTTCTCTTCCATCCACAGTGTGTGTCTCTTCTTCTTCTTTATTTTTTTTCCTCACAGGGGACATTTTCCTCCTGAACACCAGCAGGCTCCCAAATAGATGTGAGTTCAGCCTGCATAGCCCCATCCTGCCTGGGAGCATGGACTCTTGCTTGCTGGAGCTGGCCATATGTTCACAAGATACTGTTCCTCTCCTCCAGAGGTTCACAGTTGAAATCAGATACGTGGAGACAAACAGAAATACAATAATTGCTCTAAGAGTTGGCCATGAGGAGGATGCCGGGTAAGACAATCCATTTGCAGCTGTTTACATTTTGAATTGCAGGGTAGTGTGAAGGCCCTCCAGGTCAATATTTATCAGTGTCTTCTCCCTTCCTGAGATCATTGCTGCAGAAAATGAAGGTAGAACTGACAGGACTGAAGTATGCAACTTCTTGACAGGGTGTCTGTTACAGACCCAGCTTGTGTGTGTCCCCTTTGCAAAGAACGCATTTGCTTAGGACTTACTCTTTTTCCCTTACATTTGGAAGAGTCAAGAGTGGCTGACTCTCTCACTGATGTTAGGACCATAGCTGTAAAATGCACTCAGTCTGAAGACTGCCTTGGCAATATTGAAAAATATTCAAGGATTACATTTATTACAGGGGTCACATTTCTCATTCTGAGGCAGGATTAACTTTACCTGTTTTGTAATTTCCTCCTTCCAACTGCTACGTTCAGGAGCATTCTCTTTTGCTTCATTTCTAGAGTTCAGAGAAGAGAAAAACAGAGGCTAGGGGTGAGAAGAGGTGAATACAAAAAAAGGAAGTGCAGCAACCCTGGATCTTGTCCTGTATCCTACTCTGTTTGATCTTCCCAGTGTTTCACTTTTTCATTCCTGTGTGTAGCATTATGCAGTGAGAAGGAGAAATAGGCAAAGGGAATGAATCACAACAGAAAAAAGGAGAAAACTCCACGTGTCATCTGATTTTGCCATTTTCCATGTGTTTGTTTTTCCTCTGCTTCAGTCTGCCTTGTAAGAACCTGGGTCAGACACACAACAGAGCTTTTTATTTCCATCACCTGACTGACTCCCATGGAGAACTTAAGCAATGGATCCCAGTTCTTGTTTTCTTTGAATTCTTTGGCACTCCCCAGGCTGCCATGGAAATCTGTAGCCAAGACTCCTCCTGGTCAGCCAAAGATAGCAGAGTTTGACTAAAGCATAGTATTTATTTTCCTTCAGATCACTCTCCTGCTTTTAGTTATTGCTCACTTCCTTCCTGGCTGCCCGTTCCCCTTCTTCTGGGATCAGTTTCTAATATTCTTTTTTACCTGTAACTGCCCTTGCTCCTTTGAGTATCTGACAAGCCACTTTAACTGCACCCACATCTCCATTCCCTTACATAAACTCATAAAGTACCCTTTGGATACACTTAGCTGGCCAAACCAGGCTTTGATCACAACCACTGCAGCATCTCTGGAATGAATCATAGATGTTGTTTAACAATTTGATGATTGCAAAACAATTTTACATGAAATCAAGATGATCATCTCTCCAAGAGTGATAGTATTTAGATTTATTGGAACGGAACTGGCTTTACTGGAAGCTGGCATAGATACTGGTACTATGTTTTCTTTATTGAGTGAAATGAAGCACTGGTAAGCTCAGAGGTTTTAGTATTAAGGTTTTAAAGATGGAAGGCAACTGGTTTCCATTTCAAATGAAGTTAGAAAGTATAGTAGATAGACAAAACAGAGTTAGGAACCATGTTAGGTCAAATACCCTTATTTCCCCCCTCACTACAGGGAAGCTCTTTAAAATCTCTGCACAATTCCAGAAAAATGTGAGTGTGAAGGCAGGGTAAACTGTTTCTAACGCAGCTTCTTACTAGGCAGGTAGTCTGAAATGAACATTCTTCCCATGATTAAGATTTTAACAACACTGGTTGTTAAGAAGAGATATCATCCTGAAGAGTTTCTGCTTTCCAGAGGCTTTCCATAGGGAGTGGAAGTTCTACAAGTTTTTTTGTGATAAACAAACATTGCTGCACAATTTAGAGCAGAACAAGGAGGACAATGAGTAAATGACCTTGAGATAGGTGCCTATGTGTAGTACATAGTTTAACCATTGACAATTACTACCAAGGAATTGTCTTGAGATCAGAAGATTAGATACAGAAAAAAAGCTAGGTGACACTTGTTATCAGATAACCAGGCACTCCATAAAATCCTGCTTCAGTCCCTTTTGTCACCTCTCAATTCCAGGACCAAGCTACACTTCTTCATAAACGTCGTGCATGAGAGAAAGTTACTGTCCACCTCACTAACTACTAGGATTTGCCATAAAATTGAAGTAGTGATATTGAAGCTGCCGCTCATTTTTTTCACATAAATACCCAGTGAAAGAGCAAAGACAGAGATGGACCTTCAGAGACCATGTCCTCTGAACAAGTTGCAGTATTTCTTGTTATATATACCATAGCTATAGGTTGTGGGTATTCTGAGTTACTAGCATTAGAGGGAGAACCACTGAGGGAGTGAGATGTTTGAAATTCTATATATGTATGAAAACATATAAAATTACATTTCTCATTGTCTCAGTAGGGCTCAAATCTCAAAACCTGTTGTTTTCCTTGCATGTTCAAGCCTTCACCTGAGAGTTGGCTCGGAAAGCTGTCTTCACTTTCTCAGGGTTACAGTTACAGTGCTTGTACCAGTCACATCTAATGTCTCTTTTACTATTTTACTGTCCCACCTTTTCCATCTTTACTGTACAGATCCAGAAACAGTCACAGCTGCAAATTCTTCTCAGCTCAGTGTGCTTTCATTTTGAATGGTTTCACATGCTTGTGTTTGGTTTTGACCACAATTATTTCAGTTTTGTCAGCTGAAACTGTTTCAGACACTCTGTTTCTTTCAACTCTTAAGTTCTCACACTTTAATGAATATAAAAAAGCATCACTTGGGGCAGAGATAATCCTTTGCCTTTTCATAGTCAGTAAGCCAAGTTGATTTTGTTCTGTTTTCTTTCTGAAATATAAGGCACTGGCCATGATAATCTTGGCAAAAGGTTCACAGCCATGTGCAGCCATGGGTTTTAAGTTAGCCAACCTCACAAAATAATATTGCTTAGTTTTTTGTGTCTTCCCCCGTGTGAGGAGATAGTGGAGCTAGAATGCTCTGCTAGCTTCTGAGACTCATGTAGAACCTTACTGTCTTTGACACTTCTATCAATGTGGTTGTTTTCATCCACAAAAATCATTTAACTTCTGCTGTCGTACGTTGAAACATGCCATATAGCTAATCTGAACATCTAGAAACACGCATGGTCTTTTGGGTTTCATAAATGAGGTGTCCAAAGACATAAGCCTTTGAAAAGGAGCAGAGTGGTAAGCATCCTCAGAAAATGCCTAATGCATTCTGACAACAGTGAACACTATTACTATTAAAAACCTGGATGTTGATGAAGTCTTGCAGGTAACAACTTCCTGTATGTGGAAAAGTAACGTAAAGTTTCTAATTTGTGCATTCACTGGTTGAGCCTAGAAGCAATTAACATATTGCACAAATACCTTTGTGCAATAACCCATGCAGTGAGTACCCCTAATCCAGAAAAGGTTTCAGCTTTGCTCTTCAGCTTTATCGAATTTTTCACTCTTAATGAAGAAATTGTTGTTCTTAATATTAAAAGTCTATCTTAAAATTAACCATCAGTTACAGTTGGATATGGAAAGGCATGGCATAGAAAGGATTGGTAAGGAGGGGGAGGAAATCTTTGGCTCAGCAGAAGAGATTGAGAGGCTAATGAAAATCAGAAGTTGAAATTACAGGTTTTCAGGGTGAATCTTGAATTTCTTTGTCTTAAGCATTAGGTTTCTTGTAACTCCAAACTTTCTATCCATGCAAATATCTCAATTATATCAGACTGATAGCCCTTCCATACACACAGATCAATTTTAACATCTCTATTTAGAAGAATAGTAAAATTACCTTGTTACTTGAGATCTGATTTGATGTATAATCAATAGCAAAGGTATTGCTGAACTTGGCTGCTGCAATGATCCTTCTTCACTAGATCAACAGCGGGCTTCATTCCTGATTCCATTAAGGAGATTAAATTGGCTTTGACTAGCCCCCATTTGGATAGTGGGAACAACCAAAGAAGGTGTACCTATTTACAGTATTAGAAGTCTAGCTGCAGTTGACTCTTGGGGTGAGGCTTTCTCTGAAGGGGAATACCTTGATGATGATGAGACTCCATATACTATTGTGGGTGATGTAAAGCTACTTGTTTTTGCAGTCTCTGAATGCTTGCCAGCTTTTGCTGTGGTGTTATAAATGTTTCAGTACTGGAGATACTTTAGTGCAGAATTAAAGGTTTTGCAGGACCTTAGGGCTCTGACTCAGAAGAGCTGGCATTTCACAGAAGTAGTGGTTTAAGGTAGTGGCCTGGCTGTTCTATCAGATGTCACAGTTCTTCCAGCGGAGGTGGCAGAATGGACAGTGTGTTTTTCTCAGTTTAGACATTTCAGAGGTCGGTTTATTGACTTACATCACTGGTGTTTTTCATTTATTTTGATACCTCAGGCTCTTAATGGCAAGTTCGAACGTGTCTGGCTTATAAACCACGTAAGATTATGGTGTAGCAGCTGAACTATTTTCATTATTTCATTATTTTCAGCATGGAGCAGTAATCTCTTTAGTTACTACAAAATACAGCTAATGCTGGTTGTGAATCAGAGGCTGTGTGCTACCAGTTCCTGCACTCAGGAGTGTGATAACGCTGGTGATACTGTGATGTCTCAGCTGCAGGGGTGGGTTGGAACAGGGAGGCACTAGAACTATGTCTCAGTGCTCAGAAATCTAGTATGCTCAACAGGTAAAATCAAAAGATTTAAAGACTGCCCTTCAGTAGATCGTTGAATCAATATGATTAAGACCCATTGATTTTTGTGGCCAACAGGATGCAATGGAGTGATGAACAAAGCTGTGTCATGTAGCATAAGTGATTCAGTTCTCTGTCACTGCTAAATGGCTCAGACATCGTGTCACAATGTGGCAGAGGGGGTTATATTTATAACTGTAGTTATAAAATGTATTTATAAGTGCTGGACATTTCTGAAGCTGAAAGTAAAGCAGTCATTCTCCTTTGGTAGGTATTAGAGATGGTGCACTTGCAGTTCAGAGCTGGATATTTCTGAAGCTGAATTAAATTATATTGAACTATTGAATATGATATGATGGGACAAGAAAGAGGAGAAACAGGGCCATGTAGGGTCATCTTGATAAGAGGAGCTCAACTTCAGATGAGTTTAGCGAGTCTGGTTATTTATGTGTGCATACAATGGCAAGAGTGGAAGATGGGGAGATGCCATAGAAGTGAGAGTCAAAAACTTGCACCACAAAAGGTATATAGTTGGTTTGTGGAGGGAAGAATGAGTTACCTAACTAATTGGTGGCAAGCAAAAGCAGAGGGTATGATAAAAGGTTAATGTTATTTTGCATTTTTGCAGCTTGCAAATTAGGTTTGTCCAGGTTGTTGACCAGGTATTGCCTTCTAATGTGTTTCTGGTGCAGGACAGGGGCTAGATGATCACTTCATGGCAGCTCAAGGCATCTCCCAAATGAAAATATAATATTAGGAGCAGAGCCTGAGCAACACACCTTAACACTGTAACCTGGCCTCCTTACCATACCACTGGCACTGATTCAAGTCACTCATCCAGGGTGTCCCCAGCAGCTTCAGCAGCATGCGGGGTATGGGTAAATTGTGTTTCTGTTTGGTACTCTTTCCAAAAAAGAGTTAAAGCAGGGGTTGATTTGTCAGTATCCTTGCTACAATCCCTTTACAAAATAGCAACATACACTTTTAGCTGTATTTTATTTTCTCCTTAATGTGAGGTGAAACAGTCTTTTAAAATGAAAACAAAATATAAAGATTTATTTAAATCCAGCTGTATTTTTTGTGATGACACTTGGAAACCTTGACTCGCATCAGAGTGGTTTGAGTGAGGTACTCTGGAAATTGCCATTTGATACCTGTACGATGCCTAACAACCATCTTCAAAATTAGAGTGCCTGGGACCATGTCTTTCTCTGCACTGGCACAAGTGTTGCACAATTGAGAAACCTTTGCTGTCTAGGGGCTATGGGATTTGTTCTGTAGTGAAATGTAAATTGCCAGACAATCTGTATTTTCTGCAACTAGTCTCTCCCTTGCTTGGTGGGTGCACTTTGGCTTGTGAAACTGAGAATTAGATCAAGAAAGCACAGAAAGAGGTTCTTACATTTGACACAACCAAGAAGCGTTCAGACATTTACTTTCAGTAGGTACTATGTCAGTGTTAGTTTGAGGAGATCCAGAAACTTCTGCAGCTGCTTGATTGATCTGTGCTCACATGAGCAAACAGAGCACAACCATGTATGTGGAAGGCACATACAGAGGGTGTGTCTAAAATAGGTGATCATTTAAGTCCCATTTTAGTTTAGTCATTTGGAATACTTGTACCTTTTAGGTACAACTTAATAGGATCTGCAGCAAAGAAAGCTGAAATGAACTTGCTAGGCTGAACTTCACTTGGTTTATATTAACATCCTTTTGTTATGTTGGAATTTACATTCACCAATCTATTCCCTATGTGGATACTGTTACTGCTATTTGGTAAACTGCACAATCTTTATGCTAGAGATTCCATGCATTCCAGTGTTCTGTGTGTATGTCTGATAGCTCTTTGTGGTCTTCTAGGATGAAATGGAAATACCTGATGGCCCAGATTGGCCGTATAGAAAGACCTTTTGAAATCACCTTGCTGTATTCAAACTGTGGAGCACAAGATGTTGGAGTATTGGCAGTGGGCTCCTTGCAACTCAGAAACTGCTTTCATGGTATGCTGCAATACAGACAGGTTTGGAATAACCACATGCAGTCAGAAAAGAGAACAATGTCCTCACCAAAATTGAGGAATGTGATCTGAGACTTGGTCAGATGCGTTTTAAATGAAAGCTGGGTCTCCTCTGGGATTTCTGGCAGTGCTTACCTGTCAAGGTTCACATTGGCATGGGTATCCATATATACTTGGTCCAAAAGCGAAGTTGAAGCTCAGAATTACAGAAGTGATTTAAAAGTGATCATCTCTGCTTTTCAGCTTTGCTTTGATTCATCTTTGCATGAGAAAACAACAGGGTTTATGTTGCATCCAGCAACAGGGATGGAAAAAAGTCTTTGCCTAGATTGTTTTCACATCAATATTTCTTTATTAAATAAACAAGAACAAAAGATACCGTATGTCACCAAAAGCCTTTCCATACTGGAGCTCTGTCTTCCAAATCTATAAAGAAAAGAAGTATTCATCTGCACTGCATGGAATCTGTTTGCTACTGCCAGGCTGAGAACTTCCATCTAAAATGGAAATAATTGGAATGCAAACATTTTCTCCAAACGACTGAGCACTCAGCTCAGAAATCCTCAGTTTTGTCTGGCATTTACAGTCCTGTTGTGTGTGTCGTGCAAATGATCCTCAATAACTGTGCAGAACCTTGCTAATGTCATTTAAGCTTCTTGGAAGTACAAGAGTATGTCAGCACAGCAGCCCTGCAGGTTGGAGACATAATCATCTTCACTTCCTGGTTTTCATGTCTTAATGTAATGCTATTGCGTGGTTTGCAGACACTGTAGAAATAGCTTGGAATGTAATGGAAAAAGCTTCAAATGAAAAAAGTATATTGGTTTCACAGAGCTATCTCATAATATGTCATGAGACTGGTTTTGATCATATTAGTGATTTAATTTTATTGCAGTCATTAATCTTTTTAGTTATACTGCATTTTTAATGTAATGGGGTTTTGACAGTCACGGAGTCTTGAGAGGATGTGTATGACCTGAAGCACTATGCTAAACAGCCCCTAAATAGGCTGACGTGTGTGTCACAAAGAAATACTTCTTGAGTACATGATGAAATTTCTTCAGTGCCGTGAAGAAATACTCCTTCAGACTGTGTACCTGCATTGCTGCAGAGGTGTCCTTTTCTCTTTCTCCTGGAATTGGTTCCCTAACTTTTGCATGTTTTCCAGAGCAGTAATAATCCCAGTGGGACTTCTGCTCAGAGCTCTGCTAAGGGAAGCAGGTCCAGAAGATGCAAACATGCGGGTCCGTAACAAATCCATGCACATTCACATCCACAGGACAGGCTGAGATCATTGAGTCATGCTTTTGGGAATTATCAGACTTAAAATTGTACTCAGCCTCCTTGCTGTGAACTTGTGCCATCAGTCATTTGCTCCTAATAGCTGACTAGACTTACTAGGTTTCATGATTAAAGCTCTACATAGTGAGCCTAACTTGCTGGAGAAGCAGCTATCTTCATGGGCTGTCACAGAAATGTGTCAGCAGCATGAAAGTTAAGCCTGGATCTTAATAGGGCATAGTGATGTGCCAGTCTTGACTGGAGCCAAGTTCATATCTCTGCTTCCAGCAGCAGTGTCACACAGCTGCCTTGCAGGAGCATAGTGGTGTGTGTAAAACTGAGGAGCACATCATGATAGGAAACTGCAAGATTCGTAACATTAAAACCAAACCAAAACAACCAACACACACAAACACCCCCCCCAAAAACAAATAGTGATTATCTAAAGATAGCACAAACACAGCAGAAGACAGTGCATGAGAAAGGAGCAATAAATTTGAGCTCCATGAGAGCTGAGGTGACCTACAGGAATGTCATGCTGGGATAGAAAACTACATGGTAAAGAGCAGAAGTGAGTATTGTTTATCACCCAAAGAATACTATCTGAGTTCCTAATGTGAAGGCTGACGTATATGAAGGGTCATACACTTCTGAAACTGCATATCTGGGCTTCTCTCTCTTTTTTCTTTAGATAAAGAAAACCAAGATCTCTCTATATATGACAAAGTCTCCACCTTCCCCTGCCTTCCTGGAGGCTGCATCAGCCACCTGCAAGTCTGCGAATTCATCAGTGATTGCCCTTCCAAAGAACAGGAAGGAGTGAGGTGTGGTGAGTACGTGGCATGGCACTTCATGGGAACCCTCCTCCCTTTAGAAGAAATCTAGAATCATATCTCTAAATTAATTCAGTGGTTTGCCTCCTTAATTAACTTTGCCTATTTACAGTAATTGGATACCAAGAGTCACTTTGAAAATCACCCTATATAGGATAAAATGGATTTGGATTGTTTGGCTTGGATTTTTAAGTGCTGCAGTAAGAAGCTTAGTGACCTGCCTTATGTAGTTGCTGCTACTTCAGAGAAAGGCAAAACCTTATTTATATGTCTGCAGCTGGGTGAGAAATTCCTTCTGGACCCAAGGTCTGAACCTTTCTTCAGTGGAAGCTGCTGATCATCTTTCTAGTGCCAGCCACCAACATGGTATTAAATCTGTTCCTCCACAATCCCAGTTCAGAGTTCTTGCACATCATGATGGAAAAAAAACCTGACTAATTGAATGTGGTGCTAAGAAGCAATGTTTAGCTTTGTTGCAAGTACAGTGGCAGACATCTCCTTGATTGGCCTTCCTTTAAGTGGACACAGAAAAATTTGTGGTGACTGCAGTTTCATATGCAGCACGGCCTTTCCAAACATGTAGCAGTGATTTATGACTCTTGACACTGTGGGAACTGCAGTTTTACACAGTATCTATTGCAGGACAGAACTGCAAAATCTCAAATATCTTCAGGAGCAAGATGTTGGCTTTCTGATGGTGACTCTGGAAATAAACAAATGGCACCTACTAATATTTTGACATTGAAAACTGAATGGCATAGGTTGGGTAGCTTAGCCACAGTCAGTTTGGATGTTTGCTGCTGTTTGTGCTCTTCCATAATCAAGTTTCTCCTATTTTCCTGCTTTTTCCTATTCACCATTGTAGACAGTCTCCCAGAAGGCTCACACTGCTCTTTTGAAGAGGGTCCATGTGGCTGGACACTGAATGAAACTGCAGTATCTCCTTGGTCTATTCGGGGTTTTACTGACGTGATTCAAGATGACGCATTTGTAGGGTCTACCTTACAAGCTACTGCTGGTAGGTTCTTCATAGTTCTCTGTGTGTATTTACAATAGACTCAAACTTGAGGATTTAAGATTGGTTTAAAATGTTTGGCATCATTGACAAATGAACTTTTAGCATCAGTATTATCTATGACAACTTTAAATGTTGCTAAAATTAACTTTCAAACATGATTCAAAATTTTATATGAAACAAGTTCTGAAACAAAGTTAACCCGAAACTATTGGAGACTAGGATTTTTCTTCACTTTAAAAAATATGCAATTAATTCTCTTTTCTGCCTGTATACTTCTTCCTTCCTTCTTCCTCTTATGAGCAATGCAACTGCAGAATACTTCACCAGCAACACAATAGCTGCTGCTTTACAAAATACAAATTGCCCAACAGAACTGCTGGTGGGTTAGGAGAAGCATCACATGTAAGCATGTCCCAAGACCAAGTGATTACACAAATTCTGTGCCACAGAATGCCACAATAAAAAAAGAGTCAGATAATTCCCAGAGCTGTCAGCTTGGTAAATAAGAAGGGGGGAGGCCAGTCCCTCACATGGTCAGGTTGAAAATCAGACCAGTTAGCATAAATGAGTCTTGCCTCACAGCTCCCTCTCAAAATAAAGGACGTCCATATGAGTGCCCTATTTGTTTCTTGAGAGCTTGCATAAACTGCCTCTGGGAAGACTACAAATAGGCTCTTATAGCTCAGTGTGTGTCTCTGCAAGAGTCACTGATGCTCGTGGTGTAAGAATTAGGGCTGATTAGTAGTTCACAGTAGGTTGGTATGAGCCCCTATATGGGAAGATCCTTGTGTGATGCCTGAGGTTTATGCACTTATGTTCCAGAAAAGGGCTTGGGATGTTGACTTATGTGCTACTGAAATCTGCCAGAGTATTTATTATATCCTCACTAACAGATATGCTCTCAAGATATGTCTTCATACTTATATTGTGCTTCATCACACTGATGTTATTTGAAGACAGTATAAAAAGGGGCAAAGCATCACCTTGTCTTTTCTGATTCGTTTTTCACAGGACACTTCCTCTACCTGCGAGCAGACAGCAATCAGACAAGTGGAATGGCCAAGGCTTACAGTGCCAGCTTGCCAGCCAGTATTGCCACTGAAGACTACCAGGTATGTCACTGTGTGTTAGCAGAGTTAATCTATAGGCACTGTTTGTACAATTAGCCCAATCTCCTGTGCCTCTGCACACTTTACAAAACACTGGAAAGCAGAAGAGTTGACTATACCGCCTAGCTAGCTACTTGTGGAAAACTGGTAAGGAGACATGAGGGGCATCCTCAGTAAGTGGAAGTGGGAGTCCCAAATCAACTCCTCAGTATGGAGAACTCCCCAGCCTAACTGTACCAGTTATTCCTCTGAAGGATACCCAGTACCTGAATTATGTGGCGTGGCCTTGGTTCGTAGAAAAAGGAGCTGCCTGTCTGGGCTGTTGAGCCATTCAGTATATAACTGCTGCTGAGACTTCTCTTCATAAGTTCTGCAATACTTTCTCTGGAGATAACAAACTTAACAGTGTCTCTGAGAAGAGGAGTGTGAATTTAGTAGGCACTACATTTTCCAGGAATAGATGAAAGTTACAAACTTCTGTTCACATTCTTCAGGTATTTAGAAAGGTGAGGGCAGCCTGGCATGAATTAAATCGTATCACCTACCTTCAGTCCAAATCTTTATACAGAGTAAGTGGAGCTCTGAGATGTTGTAATTAAAAATATTCAATATTATTATATTCATAATACTTAGGGAAATTAAGCTGCAAACTTGAACTGGAGTCCAGCCCTGCCACGGGAAAAGAGAAAGCTTTGATGCCTCCTAATTAGAACTGGCAAGAGAAATACAGTGCACGTGCCAGAACATAACTTCAGCATTTATATTTATTTATAAATCCAGGTCAAGTTTGTTGGGTAGCTCCAACAAAATGAAATGTGTTTGAAGCTAGGTTCACAAACCTAGGAAGAGAAGCAGTAACTGTTGGTTATGGTGTCCAGGTCACAGAATATTTGGACCCATTCTGTCCTCCACCAGCAAGGAACTTCCTATTCTTTGCATGAGTGTGCTCCCTTTCCTGCTGGTGCTCTCTGTAATACAAAGAGCAGCTGAGTGCTCAAAACAGTAGTGGAAATAGCATTTCCTTCTTGCTATGTGGCCAAGTGGAAGTGGTTGCTCCAAAGAAACAGGAAAGAAACCCTGCTTCAAGATGTTCTTTGGGCTGGTGATCAGGTTGTTTATCTGTCATGTGTGTCCAGATTTGGAGCAAGCATATGGATTGAGGTTTTCTGCCTCTAGAGATAGCCTAATTCCTCAATTCAAGGGCATTTGAGGCAGAGCAGCTTTCCCATGGAGAGTACCTTACATAGGGCCTGGACGCAACACATTACCCTTGGTGGTTACAATGGAAATCCTCTTTTTAAATCTAAAGATTTAAACTGTGTTTCAAACCCCTTCGCAGGAATCTTGAAGCTGATGAGAACACTGAAGAGGAATATGGTTAGGATTGGTTTTCTGCAATAGCCTGTCTAGTGGAAGCATTTAGTGATAAAGCATTTCTGAAGTTTAAGCCTGTGTTCATCTGCTTTACTACTTTCTGTTCCTGAAGGAGATAACAAGGAAACCAATGCTTTCACTGAGATGGTGTCTGAGGCCATGGATATTTGTTGTCAGTGGTTGGAGAACAGCTGCCCAACAGGAGTGTCAGTCAGGGTCCCCACCAAGAAAATTCTGTGCTAGGAACAGCGATGAGCCATACATGAGCAGTGAGGTTTTGAGTGGTGTGCCTGATTAAACACTTTGACCCAGGATCAAAGGTTTGGTGTCTCAAATCCCCATGGAGAGAGAAGTGAGTACCTTTCCCTTTTTATCACAGGATACCTTTCTTTTCCTCTTCTTCCTCCATTGCAGATCCAATTCTCAGTGCATGTTTTTGGCAACTACAATGGTACCATCTCCTTCTCTGTCAGGGAAGAAGTAAAAGGAGCTCCAGTCATCTTGCCCATGTGGGAAAGGGCAGGGAGCTGGAGTGACCGCTGGTTTCTCATCACCTTACCAATGCCAGTGCTTCAGAATCGGTAAGAGTTCCACCAGCAGCATCCAGTTAGTAAATTGTTACTGTCTTTGTTGTGAAGCATCACCTTCATTCTTGCCTTCTTTCAGGCTCATTTCTACTAAAAAAAAACAGCCCACAGTAGTACTGCAGTTCTGCTTACTGAGGAAGTATTCTCCTATACATGCATATCTCTGTGCATGTACACAGTCTAGCTCCGCATAAGCTCACACTGTGTTTCTGCACTCCTGTGCAGCCTCAACCAATGCTTATGTATTGGGAATAGTATGTGTCTGGACTAGAAGCATGTTGCCAATCTGAGAAAAGCAGCATATTCACAGTGACAAAGTGCTTTCAGTAGAGAAACAGCTATAGTAGCATAGCTGCACTTTGTACTTACACAGTAAAACCATCCATGAGAGTCAAATGAGTGGTAAAACCATAGTTTAGCCAATGCAGCTGTCTAGTCTAGGATCTGTACCAGTGCATTCTAGGTAGCTGGAGATCATTGCCTTGTCACATTCGTAGGAAAGACTGATGCCCAAATCAGCCTTGCTAAGATTTTCATGGTTTTGGATGTGGAAATACAGCATGATGTTGGTTTAAAAATGAAGTCAGATATTGAAGATTTGAAGAATTTCATTCCAATTTAATTTTAAGCGGGTATTTCTCCTCCCTCACCCAGTGTTATTTAATTTCAAACCATGTGGCTGGTGTTAGCATGTGGTTATTTTGCCCAACACGAATGATCTTTAAATTGCTCCAATCCATT
The DNA here is from genome assembly GCA_032466535.1 of Forpus xanthops. Lineage (NCBI taxonomy): Eukaryota > Metazoa > Chordata > Aves > Psittaciformes > Psittacidae > Forpus > Forpus xanthops. The sequence continues at coordinate 12,714 of JASSUY010006112.1, read as the reverse complement.
TTTGTTTCTTCTTTCTCAGGAAAGCCTGTTTCACATGACACTTATGACAAAAACACCTCAAAGCCTATACAGTGACTCTTACAAATGGAAAAATATCTACCTCATACTGGCAATAAAGAATGTCTCAAAACTTCATGGATTAGGTGTGAAGGGGATTCCTTTTAACTTCAAATATTCTCTGCATCTTTGTGTAAAAGATTAAAGGATTTGGGGCTGGCAGTGATAGCAGTTTGGACTCAAGGAGCAGTAAAACTCGGAGAGAGAGAATGTTGTACTGCTCTCTTTCATGATTCTCAGCATTATCATGTGTTCACCATACACACCTTTGCCATGAATTATTCCTTTAGGATAGGATAGGTCTGCGTGCTGGCAGTGTATTTGTTATTCTTTTGTGACACAATTTGGAGCCCTGTGGATTAGCATCTGCTTAGTTTTGCATATATGAAGAAAAGCAATTGTCCAGAGTTCTTTTCCCCAGGCACTTTCATGTGGACTTAACCACAGCAGTCCTAGGGGCTTTTCAGAATATTTAAGAACTTCTGCCTCCTCTGATAAACATTCCCTTATGCTTCTCCCCTGAAACCTCTGATTTATGGATCAGCACTCAGTTCCAAAGCAAAATGGATCTTCCATGGCAGGAGGGCATGGCCAGCAGGAGTCTTTAGGAAGCATTAGCCAGCACTGCATGGAAAAAACAATTGATATTCAAATACTGTAATGTTTGAAAGAGTTGAGCACTTAGACAATATGAAAGAAGTAGGTAGGTCATGCATGTGTTATGACAGTCTGTTTCAAGTAGTTCTCATTTCACTTCATGTAACCTTTCTGTATGCTATTTTCAAAAACCTGTAAGGAGTAACAATCACTGTGGTTGAGGCTGGAACTGTACAATCTAGCAAGCAGGCCTGTGCTATCTGAGCTGGCCAAGTGACTAACAGAAGTCATTAGTTGTCATTTGCTTTGCGGGAAGATGTTGCAGCTGTTTGCCCCAGCAGGGGACACCCTGGTCTTTGTGCTTCCCAGGACATGGGCTCCATCCCACGACTCTTGTCTTGTTCCTTCCGTGCTCTGCTCCTTCTGCCCCATCTCACCAGCTTCTGTGAGCATTCAGAGCCTTTCTTCCTTGCTTTCCTATTCATGGTCTCTCTTTCTTCTTCAAACTCCCATTTGTGAAAACAATTTATCCTTCTGTTTCTCTCCATAGATCCCAGCCTCTAACCCCACACACACCAAGTCCAAGTTCCCCTGCTGTAAAGTTTCCAGGGAGCTCCACAACCTCTTCAAAAGTGTATTAATTGATTTGGAAAGGCAGTTCTTGCTTGACGTAGCTGAAGCAGGACCTGATGCAATTCATACACCATTGCCATAGAAGTACCATTTAGCCCTCGAATCGAAGATTTGCAGGGAAGAGGAGACTCTGGGATTTAAAACAAACAAACAAACTACCAGGCATGGAATAGTCAGGAATTTAAAAATGTCAAGGATTTTTTACTAAAATTTGAATAGATTTTCATTCAAATGGAAAAAATGGTCATTCCTGCTGTGTCCCTCTTCCTCACAAATTTCAGATCCCACTTCCAATACCTGGTGGCACAGAACATTTAAAAAGTTACTGGCATTTTCATGCATACTCAAAGTGATAAATCGCTGCTTTGCCTCGTACTCAACCCTGGGAGAGCATTTTGACTGTATGGTGTACAGTTTGGTATAAACCTTCACAAATGACTTTTCTGTATATTTGTGGGTGCTGGCAGCTTTCTTTGGTAATGCAAACTCCAGCAATGTTGTGCTTAGGGAATTTTTTAGGTCAGAGTTTGGGCTGGCATGTCATTTTCCCATATCCTGAATCTTCAGGAAACACTGGTCCTTCTCTTGCATTATGAAAGAGCTACATAAATAATTGCTATAGGGGGACATGAATCGCTTAATGGGGCCATAAGTAGGCAGCCATGGATGGGATATACAACTAGTTTTTAGCAACAGCTTCCTCTAGTTTAATTTATTTCTTGGGAGAGAAGGAAGACAAACTACACAGTTTGCTGAGCAGACTCCCATTTGGGCATTGAACTACTTGGAAAACTACAAATTCACTCACTTGGTTCACACACATGGGGAAAAAAGGCTGCTATCAGAAGAAAATCAGATCGGCAGAAGACCAGACATCAGAGCTGGAGGGTGTAATATACTGAAGTGAACAAAATGAGCTCAATGAGCAGGAACACTGGAAATCCCTCTGGCTAATGCTGCAGAATTCAAAAGGCAAATTCCTCCCCTTTTTCTGAAGACCTGAAGAAGGGGAGGCATACAGAGCTCAGAGCCTATGAGATGTCTAATCTTATGCACTGGAGGAAGGAGTTATTCCTCAGGATCCCACTTGTACTTGGCTGGAGCAGTAATCTACCTTGTAGAACAGTGCCATGGACTCTCTTCTGCTTTTACTCTACCAGATACAGCAGATTCACCTGACAGAGGGTATACTTCCATGTGTGTACTTTGAGCCAGGGATAGACTATGGTGCTGTATCTATACCTGTGGGTGCTAGAAGTACCCTAGTCCGGGGCTCATCATGCTGTGACTTTCTCCTACATCAAATAGCTGGGGGAATCACTGTCTTGTGCCAGTGGACTTCTGTGCAAGGTCTGAAAATCCAGAAGTATTGCTAAACCTGCTAATAAAGAGGCAGGTTTCTATACAAAGGAGATCCAATGGCAAATTCCCCTGCTAGCCCCATAACTAAGAGAATGGTAATTCAAGAGACCCTTGTTTTGCATTTGCTGCACCCATACTTACTCCCAGAGCATTCAGATCCTGCAGGAGTGAATGTTTCATTTAACACAAAGGGTCATTCTTGAGTTTTGGTAAAAGCAGCTTACCACTAATGACCTTCATGCTGCAGCTATGCAACATTGTATTAACTGTGGATATGGACCGACATTTGGCTGGTGGGTGGAATATGCTCATGTACTTTATTGCCACTAATTTGGAATAAGTGTGTTCCTAGGCTGAATGATTAATGTGTTAGGCAGGTCAGTGCTTGATCTCTCATAAATCATCATTGAGCTTCACCAATGACAACAGCAGAGGTCCTGTCCATATGCTTTTAATAAGCTCTAAATGGACTGGACATCAGTCATCTGTTTATTTCTGAAATCTCATGAAAACCAATTCAGTCCTATCCATTAGAAGGAGATCCTTGAGCCCATTTTCTTTCTCCCTTATGAATTCAGAACATGGCAGTGCACATGGGGCATGACAGACCTAGATAAATAGCTAAACAGCTGGTCATGGTGGGAAATGATGTAAGAGCCCAGGAAGCTAGCACTTCAGGGAATTATAGCTGGAATTTAACATGTCCTCACCTTCAGCTGAAATAAACTCATATCTCTGTACTGAGTTATGATCAGGCCCAAGATTCCTGTCTAGTTGACTCTTGTTGTTCTCATTTTTTTCTGGCTGTCTTTTTGGGGATGGAAACATAAGGGAACATTGTCTTTTTTAGTTGCCTTTTTTTAATCTGCCCATTTGTCTCTCTTCTCTAAAATTTCTATCTTAATGCAAAGGTTTCAACTGGAACTCCTGGCAACCTGGGGCTGGAATTCCCAAGCTGACATTGCTTTCGATAACATTACATTTGGACTGGACTGCTTCACTGACGGTGAGCAACAAGTGTCGTACAATCCCTTAAAGAATTCGGGTAGTGTAATTAACACCCCACAGATCCAGGACACACACACTTTGTTCTCCTCAGAGAGTGCACATGATCACCTGTGATAGCTTTTACAGCACAATGCCGTTTTATGTCAGACCTGCTAAGGATTGCAAGTAGAGGCAACTTTACAGTGTGTCAGTGTCCTAGTGCTGTTTTTTTTCTTTAATCTGGGATATCCGGTATCGCATAGTTGAGACCTGTCTGTGTGTCTTGCCATGAAACACCAGATTTATTCCTTAGCTCAAAGTGTAAGGATTACATCACAGTGTTCTTCAGCAGTCCCTGCTGACCTATGTGCCCTGGCAATTGACAGCTGAAGGGAATTCGTTGAAATCAAAGGGGAAAATCTCCCCACATTTTAGTGGAGGAAAGGAATACAATGAAGGAATAAAGTGACTCTCTGACCATAAAGTTTAGATTACTGCGCTGTTTGTTTTACCTTGCAATGAGGTACCTCAAGCCTCACTGCCAGATATATATCAGATGTGCTTCCATTTACTTTGTTACTGGGAATGCAACAGACAGCAGTATATTTCACTGAATGATGGAGCCCGTGCTGCCCTCAGAAGCCTGTTAGCAAGAGTTGCAGTTTCTTAGCAGATAAGCGTAAAGAGGTTGGATATTTGAACTACTTGAAAATACTTAGAAACTGCCTTCTTTCTTCCCCGGAGAAGAGACTTACATTGTTGTAAAGGAACTGGAGGATATGCCATACTTGAATTGTGACTCCTGTTGTAGACAAAATGTGCATCAGTGGTCCTGAGCCACACTTTGTGTGTCCCACACCCAGTATGTCAGCATTTAGAGTAATAATATGTTTCTACAGGAGCTAGATGTACGTGGCATGAGAAAAGGCTTATACCAAAACAGAGGTGTTAAAAGTTCACCAATAAAAGCCCCCTTTCCCTTCAACCTTTGTCTGATTTTATCTCCTGTTTTGTGTCCCTTTGTTCTGGAGGCACTCAAACCACCCTTCTATGAAATGCTGAGCATGCACATTTTCATTTGAAATTAAAAGCAAGAGATGTTCCTTGATGGCAATGTCATTTGTTCCTCCTGTCCCCCCTGGTCCCCAAGCTAACCTTCTGTTTTGAAATCTTTTGAGGAAACTGAAGGGAGGGATTGCAGATGCTCTTTTGCCACCCAGCTGCAGGAGTTTACTTCCCCCCTGAGAGCAAATACAGCCTCCAGTTCACCCACAGACATTTTGCTGGCTCTGGTGTAGGAATGTATCCTTTGGCAAATAGATGGGGCATAAATGCCACTGCAGCGATGTTACCAGTGCTTGTCCATTAGAGTGCCCAAGTATCTCCTCATTTTCAATTAGTGTAAATCGCAGTGATGTCCAGGAGCAGCTGGCACTCACCCCATCTGAAGGAGTGACCCAGAGATGTGTGACTCATGCAGAAGACATCACGAAGGAAATACGTTTCTCGGAAGCCCCACGCTTGCCACTGTTCCTTGAATCCTCTTTGCAAATTGACGTTTTCTCGCCTCTGAAAGCAACCCCCTTGCATTTGTCTTCCCATGACTTTAATTCAGTTAGGTTGCAGAGAAGCCCAGCAGCTCTGCTGTGTTTTCAGTAATGAAATTATCTCTCACTGGCAAGGAGAGGTTTCAAATGTCAGAGATGGAGCCAATTAAGATCCAAGCAGTGAATTCTTTGCATGAGGGCAGCAGGAAGGATGTATGGCAGGAAGGAAGAATTTGCTTCTTGCTAGGATGTAAATATTATTTTCTCCATCTATTTCAATCTTGCAGTTCTATTGCTTTACAAAACCCAGTGTGGGCTCTGAAAGCACTGCTTGTCTGTATGCAAGCTGGGAGAGAAAGGGAGGTTTTCCATATACCTCAAAATCAAGAGGAAAGATTCAGTAAAATTTAGGAGGAGAACAAATGGATAGTGAGCGCAGCTCAAGGGTGATCAATAAGGACAAAACCCAAACAGACCGTTCTTTGAATGGCTGTTCCTGGGCACTGGCAGGAGTTTTCCCCATGAAAAAGGTGAGATGCAACCACCTTCTGGTTCATACAAATCACCTTGTATAAGACAATGTCACAGACATGGGTGATAATATGGATCTGGTTTGTTGTGAGAGCTTTCAGGGGACAGGCATAAAGTTGTTTCATCATTTTAGTCAACTAATGCTTTCATATGAAGAGGTCTGAATTAGAAGTGTCTAAATATGAAAACATGGGCTGGAATGGCAGAGTGCTGGCTGTTGCCCTGCTCAGTGCTTATGTGCTCTCTGACTTACATTTTGGTGCCCTGAGCATTATCTTGCCCCAGTTATGATCACAGGTCTGTGGTCTGTCAAAGTGCACTCTGCTGCCCTGGCCTAAGGATTACATTTTTGTTCTGTGCATCATTTCCCACAGTTTCCCAAAAGGCTGGTTTATAAATGGCAAGACTGTCCATAGAAAGCTTTTGTGCAGCATATCTCTAGTTCTTGACTTTGGAGTCCCTGACCCAGCAAAATCTGGTTCTGTTAACCTGCCAGTGTCATTGCTTGAGGTGAATGGTGGGGGTGGTTCAAGCCTCATCACTGCCACATTTTGCTGATTTAAGGAAGTGTTGACTAGAAAAGCAATAGATCAGTCAGAGGGATTGGGAAGGGGAAACTGGTGCAGCTCCCTCATTCTCTTTGATGCTCTAGGACAGGCTGGAGAGGCTTCCAGGAATACTTCAATCTGCATCAGTAAGTTGGAATCTCTGAGGAGACTGAACACTGAGAATCTGTGGGGTACCTTTCTGTAATTCATCCCATCCACAGGACCATTGTATCTTTTTTAATTACAATCCCAGAGAAGTAGGAGTGAGTTACTTTAGCTCTTTACCTGCAGGAGATGCCCTTTGCAATTCTCTCTGTCCCTTTTCAGTGTAGAAATCAACAGCATTAACTAAATCCTGGAGAAAGGAGTCGTGCTGTTCATATTTTTCTAGTGTAGGTACTTACTATGAATTAAGTCTTGTTGCCTTCCATTCGCTTACAGTGAACATGTTGGCTGTCTGAGGAGCAAGTGGAAGCTAAAATAAACTAGAGCACCAGCCCCTAGATCCCAGGACTACATCATGTTTGTAGAAAATTCCACCCTACAAATTCATGTCTGAAGGCTAAAGTATCAGCCTTCCAAGGGTTAACAGCTCCTGTGGACAAGGGTGATTCTCAGCCTGCAGCTTGTCTGTTGCTGAGCACAGGGGAGACAGAAACTTTCTTCCAGTGTGTGAGGGTTTGAGACTGTTTGGAGAAGGAGGAAGGATTGTTTGTTTGGAAACGAGGCATTGCTTTAGGATACACAGTTGGGATGCTGCGAAAAAAAGCTATGCAGATGCACAGACTGACTATTTCAGCGGGTGATTTACATTCCTTCACTCTGGCAAACATAGCCAGATTTCTTGTTTGTCTATAAGTATCTGAAACTGTTATGACCTTTGAGATTCCTAATTCACTACAGGTCTTGGGAGACCAAGGATATTTTCTGGCCACACATTGTCTTTTTCATTTGGTTTTCCTTCTTGTCTCTGATCCAGTTCATTTGTTTTGGGTTAATTTCATTTTTTGCTGGCTTGACAACTCCATCCATTTGAAGTTCTCTGTCTCAATATGAACAGAATGCATCAGTACAAAGTGTTCTTTTACTTCCATCCATCAATATGCTTTCAGTCAGACCTGGAGGGAATATACTCCAGAGTAAAAGCTCAGCAAGGTCTCCATGCTTCAATTAGTTATTTGGCCTTTCTGACACAGCTAACAAGGGTGTTAATTATCGCTATTTAGAGCAGTGGCTTTGCAGCTGAGATAATTGTCCAGCTGGAATTGAGTGAGGCTCTTTTGAATAGAGCATCAAACAGCTGTTAGGTTCTCACAACTGCAACAAATTGAAATATTTGTAATGTTTTTCAACTGGTGAAAAATGTTCGGTATTAAATTAACTGAGGGCTCATAAAATGGAAGGAAGTCTCTCCTTTTACTTACAGCATTTTTCTAATCAAAGATCTGCATAAAAAATGGGTAATTTAACTACTGAAACAGGGTGCTTGCAGATTAAAAGGGAAGAGTTCAGTTATTACTGCTTTGGTTGTGTGGTGTCCTCAATGCATTCAGATGCTTTGAATCAACAACTGCTTTGAAGTCCCTCTTTATGAGGGACTTACCATGATGCCATTCAGAATGAAAGACGATTGTTCCTTTACACAGCAGAGCATCAATACCTGGTATCTGTTCTCCCACACTATTGCTTTTCCTAAAGTCTCTTGTAATCACAGGCAGTACAATTTGTTGACCAAGGAGGTTATCCTGTAGGTGAGCCTTCATGTGATAACATAGAGAGTTTGTGTTCATGTGAAGACCCACTGCCTTGAGCACAGATACAAGTAACTAACCTAAGACGTGGACCCAAAAGAGTAATACAAAACTACAGTTGGTTAGAAGACCTTTTCTGCCTCAGGTATTATTTCCTTATTTTAACTAAATTGTTGTCCTTGGTTCATTCGCATGATCTTTAAAATTCCCACTTCTCTTTTCTACCATCCTCCCACCTCTTTCATCCATTCTAGAAACAGGAAGACAACCAAATCATTTTGTTGGGAAGCGCCAGTACCCACGGGAGATTAGTGTCCTGGATGAACATCTTCTGAACCCCTTGGAAGAGCCCTCCCTCCCAGGTACATGATTCAGTGCTGAAAACCTGTCTCAGTTACAAAAGGTGTCTCTTTTCCCTTTCTCTGTGTGTGATCTGCCTGTCCTGTAGCAATAGAGCAACTAAATATAATCCATTCCAAAGATGTGGAGATCATGTTGGATAATCTCTGGCTATAGGACAGCAGTTTGCTGGAGCCCAGCCCACCAGTCCTTAAATAGCAGGACTTCATTAAAGAAAAGCAGAATCTTTAAGTAAAGATGCTTTAAGTAAAAGCAAGAAGCTGCATCAGAATAATCTCTGGAATAAGAGATTTACTGGGACTTTTTGAGTAGTGAAGCTGAATATAGTAAGTGAAGAAAAGAGGTGTAAAGAGGAAGGGAAGTGAGGATCTGGGGAGAAAGACTGGATGAAAAACTAATAGAACAGGGGATACTGGGGACCAGTTTACTGACAGCAGAGCTATCTAAAAGAGGACCCAAAGAGGAGAGGTGGTGTTTGAGATTGCTTTGCTGCCAACAAGTACCTGTATGTGACTTCATGACCTCCTGAAGACTGTGTCCACCTGAAATGTGACAAATCTGTACTGTTGTCATTTCCTGGGGCAGCGACTTCTGCCATTACCCCAGTGATCCATCTGCATGTTCACATGCTTATATCTGTTGGGGACAGTTTTGCTTGCCTTTTCATTTAAACAAGAAGAGGACTTTTATTTTAGCTGTGTGCAATTTTTATGGCTATTTTAAATATTCAGCCTTTAAAACAGTTCTGATTCTTACTGGCCCTTGTGCGCGCACTGCATCATACAGTTTTTAGAACCATTATTGATAGTTTTATTCTTAGGCCTCATCTCATTCGGTGGATGAGATGGGTATGTTTGGGTCTTTGACAAGGGTTATTAAATGGAGGAGATGGTTATCTGCTGCACTGTTGTAGATACAAAAGAATAGTGCTTAATGAGAGCTAGGAAAAAATTGGCTTGGAGGAGAAAGGCCCTTTCTGAAAGTAGCAAAGGGCTCTTCCAGTTGTGCTGTTGGCACAATGTTCTTGTACAAACCTGAGACAAGTCACTTCAGATTTTCACTATATTTCATAGATGGACACTAGATTTAGTGACAGATGTTTTCAACCCTTATTTCTGTGCATATGCTTCAATTCTCATCTGGAAAGTTGAATAATATCTCCTTGCTTTCTGTTGGCGCTGAGAAGAGAATTTTGACTGTGACAAATCTGGCTAAACCTCTTCTCAGAAGTCCTGTCCTGTTACCCCCACATTGATGGGGCTTATCTGCAGTCCCTGATTTGTTGAATAGTGTGCAGAAAATAAGGTGAGAGAGGAAAAAGCAAACAGTGAGTATATACAGGGCAGTAGTTGTGCTATGACTAGAATAATATAGGTACTCTTTGATCATGTAATTAAGGGTGGTATCTTATTAGATTATAGTACAGGGGAGCTGCACTAAAGATGAACATAAATTTGACTTTAGCACGTAGCAACTTTCAAGTCCTCAACATTGTAAATGCAAGTTTGAGCATTATTTTGTGTGAGTATAATAGTAAGCACATGATCAAATGGACATACTGAGTTTTGAAGCCCTGTAGATAGCACATACTGTTGCAATGCGGTCTTTCTCTTGTTCTGTTTTTATATAAAAAAATCATTAATGTTCTTTGTGAATAATAATAATAATAATGTGAATTTTGTCATCAAAGTGTCATTGAGGAAAGATATCAACAGAAACAGTCATTTTTTTCAGTGACATTTATCCTTTAGTTACATAGTTCTGTGCATTATTGTGCGTGTCTGGGAAGTAAAAGGAAGTTCACATCTGCCCCAACTCTTGCTGTTTTGGTCACAGGGGATACATCTGTTGTCCTCTGGTGGTTCACAACATGTGGTGCCAGTGGTCCACATGGACCAACTCAAGCTCAGTGTGACAGTGCTTATAAGAACAGCAATGTTTCAGTGACTGTGGAGAAAGAGGGCAGACTCCGGGGAGTGCAAGTCTGGAGAGTGCCAGCCACAAACCGGTACAGGTGGGTACCACTGGGTGCTAGCGAGGCAGCCACATTTAAATACCTTCTGTTTGTGGAGTTTCAGCAAGCTTAAGTATAGGACCATCTGTATTGAGTAGGTGGAGGAGACAGTGAAGTAAGAAGAGAAGTAGGAGTACTAGCTGTTAAGGATCTGTGTCTAAGCTACTGTGGAGCATGGAGGTTGGAGTGGTGACTGAGAAGAGATCAAAACAGGACTGTGGGCATGCAGTCAAGTGGAAGTGCTGCCATTGTTTCAGCCCCAAAACCTTGGTCTTCTAGATTTGGCTATACCAGCTCATGCTGTTTCCTCCTAAAGTCTCTGTCTCCAGTGCAGTGATGTAGAGCTTGTCAGCCCCCTTGAGCAGCCTAGTTGCATGGGTGCCAGACAAAGAATAGCCATGAGATGCTGCAGCAGGGGAGCCTGCTCTGAAGCAATGGTTGAAAGGGTAGAGTAGGTAGAGCTTGCACATGGAATTGCTTTAGGGATGAGATGTGTGAGATTTGTCTCTTTAACTACTTACTTTTTCTTCCAGGATTTCTGCCTATGGAGCAGCTGGGGGGAAGGGAGCCAAAAACCACAATAAGAGGTCCCACGGGGTCTTCATCTCAGCCACGTTCCAGCTGGAGAAAGATGAGCTGCTATACATCTTAGTGGGGCAGCAAGGGGAGGATGCCTGCCCTGGGGTGAGGGCTGCACAAGCACATGTGGGCAGTTTGCAGACACGATTCAATGAGATTCAGTGGGTGGCTTGGGGTTTAATGATGAAAGATAGAAATCCTAGAATCCAGCATTGAAATCCAGTCAGGAGACTAGGAAGAACCAATAAACCAAGTTAGAAAGAATCTCAAAACAAATATAAAGAACTCTGAAAAGAAAAACAATCCCAAAATGTGCAAACAAATATGAAGCCTGCAGGAACTTTGCTTTAAGCTCCTGGTGTTTGAAATAAGTTCTTCATCATCTTTCTTCTGCTTATTTTAAGCATGGAACTTAAAGTAGGTGAGAATTTTGTGTTCCTTCTCTTATTTTTCCACAGCCTATGTTTGTTTCTGTCTGCCAGGATTTCAGATAATTTGCTATTATGTATGGAAGCATCCAGCAGTGTTGCGGCTGCACTGTTAAGATACTCTGTAATCTTAGAGACTAGGGTCTGAATCTGAGACTAGGGTCTGAAGCCTGTCAAAACCAGTGGGAATCTTCTGGCCCCTGAGTTTGAAGTGACAGAAACTCCACTCATGAGAAACAGAAATTCACATTTGTGATGTCAATGCTTGTATGTGTGTTCTCTAATGCTAGACTCAATGATTTGAAAGATGCTTTATCACTTTGGCTCAAAAGTTTCCTCTTTTCAGCTTGAATTCTTTGGTACAGCCTCATTCCAGAAATGTGATTTGTAGACCTTGCCCCGGAACACAGCTGTTTGCTCTTTTCCCCACAGGTAGACTTCTGAGGTTTGGGATATACATGCTATTCTCGTAGGCAGTCAAAGTTACTATTTACCCTGCTCAAAGCATATGATGTCTTACCCAGATGCTGGAACAGATTCTAAACCTAGCCTTTCTTCACTTTAAACAGTACAAGATTTGTATCTATCTAAATAAAACATACATTTGTATATCTGCAGTTCCCTCTCAAGTGCACTCTCTAGGCTTAGGTCATACTCTACAAAGCTGTCCATTATCCCCTTGCATTTCATGACTTGTTCTCCAAATTGCAAAGTATAACCCAGCACTTCCTAGCTCCCTTTTGCAGAAGTTCTTGGAAAAAGTTCCCATTCATTTTTCCCACTTCCAAATCCCAATTTTCCTTGGCTTTGGAAATCCTGATGAATCCTGGTGAATGTTGGGTTTGTTTTCCTTTCTCTGAAGAAGTTCTGCAGCTCCAGACTTTCATGCTCTGTCCTTAGATTTACCCCTTGCTTTTCCCTGGTTCTCATTTACCTTGTCATCTTTTGTCCTCTTCTCTGGATGGAAGGACCCAGGTTGTAAAAGTGGCAACATGCTTCTGGCCTAGATATATGGTGTGATTGACGCAAGTAGATGATGACTCTGAATGATTTCAGAAACTGCTACATTGCTCAGTAAAGGTGAAATCTCTGAGTGAAGCTGGGCCGATTCCCAAATCATTGAAATTCATGGGACTCAGTGTCACAAAAAGAAGAAAAATCTAAAATGGCCAAACAATCTTTACTTTTTCAGCTTTTTTCAGTGTTCTTTAGTATTTAGCAGGAATAGCAAGCTGAGACTCCAGATGAGAGAGTTGGGGCTGTTCAGCCTGGAGAAGAGAAGGCTACGTGGAGACCTCATAGCAGCCTTCCAGTATCTGA
>JASSUY010006111.1:0-46228 GCA_032466535.1 Forpus xanthops | reverse complement strand
GGGCGGGCCGGGGGCGAGCGGCAGCCTCGCCCCGCCGGGGGCCCGGCGGGTACCGACGCTGAGCCGGCTGGGGGTGAGTGAGTGAGCGAGTGAGCGAGCGGACGAGCGGGCGGTGGGGCGGCGGAGGGCAGCTCACACCCGCTCTTCCCGGTGGAGCCTCCCCGGGGCTGCGGGCAACAGCAGCGGGACCCCCCTTTTCCCCGGTCCGTCCCCCACCCTCCTCTGCCGCCACCTGCAAGTTGTGCCTGAGCCCGGGGGTGCGGAGTCATCCCCTGCGGGCTCTGCTGGGGAGGCTTCCCCGGAGATCCCCCACCTCCCGCTCCTTATTTATTTATATTAGTGTTATTTTTTATTCTCTTCCCCGCACGTCCCCCCCCATAATCCCGTCATCCCCTGCTAGGGAGCATCGGCGGTGGGGAGGGAGGCGGGAGGCGATGCTGCCAGCCCCCTGCCCGCAGCCGTGGGCTCGCCGGGAATGGAGGCACCCTCTGGCCGGGGCTCTGCAGCGAAGGCCCATCTGCTGCCCATGCTCTGCTTGCGAGGAGGGCAAGGGCTGGGGATGCGTGCCAAGCCTGCAGCAAGAGAGAAGGAGTAACAGGAGTGTGTGCGTAGGAGGGCAAACATACATACAAATACATGTGTATGATCAGCATCAAAAGTGCCCTCTCCCCCATCCCTCTCTGTGTCATATTGCTACAGTCCCCCCGTTGGGGGCTGGCTGCAAAGGGACGTGGGTACCCAAGTTCTCTCCTCCACTCGCGTAAGGGGTGTCAGGTCGTTTGTGGGCTGGAAATAGGTGTATGTCCTGCTGGAGTGGCACAGGTTGCCATAGCTGTCCTTGTGAGTTTTGCTCTCTGGATGAGTGTGACAAGGGTGATGGGGAGCACGGCATCTGCTGCAGCTCTAGACTTCCTCAGCGAGGGAGGGAGTGCGGCACGGGATGGAGCACCTTAGCCTGTGATTTGGGGATTCCCACAGGCTGCGTTTCTGTGAGTCATGCCTGGGTCTTTCCTGAGAGCCCTTCTTGCTTCTCAGAGCCAAAGCTGGGGTCTCACGCTCTCCCTCTCACCCTAGGGCAGAGCCTGGGTCAGGAGAGAGCCTGCCCTGTCTCCAGCACACAGTGTGGGTGCTGAGCGCCTCCCTTCCTGGAGAATGGCCCTCCAGTTAACTCCAAATCCCTCCCCTTGAGTGGGAAGTTCAAGCCCGTGAAAACACTCGGTGGCACCACTGTTAACAAGTATGACTTGAGTTGCTAGGAACCCCCAGCCCTCTGCAAGCTGAATTTCAAATTCCCACCTACTCCTGCCCCTGTCTCCCCCACTCCAGCAGGGTGTGAGTCAGCAGGAACTTCTCATGTCCCTTCCCCAAAGGGTGGCTCTCGTGCTCTGTAGATCCCACCTGCAGAATGGTGTTTTGAGTCCAGCTGTGACTTTGGAAGAAGCACATAAGAATCCCTGTTGCCGAAACCTGGTTGCTGCCAGCTCCTCGGAGAACAGCTGAAATCAAGCAGGATGCCCCACTACTTGACCCTCAGAGAGCAAGAGGAGGATTGAAACCAGCAGGTTCTCTATCCTTCAGTGCACCTCCAGTTTCCACAGCCCCCCTAAACACAGCTGTAACATCTGTGTAGTGCTGAGAATGTGTCCTCCAAGCTGGGGAGCTATTCCTGGGGAGCCTCCAGCCTCCCTGAAGTGTTCTAAAGCAAGCTTTGAATGAAAGCTATTGCTAACTGCAGAATAGGAGTGAAGCTGTGACTCTGCCACTGCAGGTCATAAAAGTCCCTCAAAGATTTATAGCTACTCTACACCCTCAGGTGATTTTTGCAGTAGTGGCAAGAAATCCACTGCGAGGTATAATGTTCTCTGCCTGTGAGGACTCTCAGTGATACCTGCATAGCTTGTTTATTAATACCCTGGATATAGCAATTATATCCTGTGGAAAGGGAAGGGATTCTGGCTAGCTGCAGGCAAGTTTTCTTGCCCTGTTTCTAGTGTGGAGGCTTAGCTGTTGCTTTTTGTACTGGCGCACCTTTGGATCTGGGTGCTGCTTAGACTCGCCTCCATCAAGGATACCCAGAATGTGGGGGACCATTTCCAAACTGGGTTCAGGGGCTGAGCTGCTACCTGCCTCCCTCTCTCCCTGCAAATGCTGGTAAGCTTGGAAAAAGTTGCTTGCATGGCATGCAGGGATTGCCTTAGCAAGGAGGTCAGGAAGAGGTAGAATATAGCATGTGTACTTGTGTGGATGTTAGCTTTAGGGGATGCTTACAGCTGTAAACATTTACCTACAGTACTTGTCCATGAGACGAGGATAGCTGGTCTGGAGGGTTGCTGGAGCTGCTCCGTGGTCTCAGAGCTTGCCTTACCTAGGCCAGGCACATGGCAGTGTGCACAGATACACCTCGTTTGTTTGCCTGGGGAGTGTACCTGTGAAGTCTGTGTGCTCATGCAATTCCCATATACCTTGTTTACTTTTTCTTCTCCTTCTCCCACGTGCAACTGGTTAAGTACTGTGTGACTTTGTGGCCTGACAGGTTGATGTACATGCTTCTTGCGTGTCTTCAAGGGAAGCTTGTGTGACAAACATGGGTGGTGTTTGCTGGGTGCGTGTAGCAATGCACTTGGATCTGGCTGGGTACAATTACCATGGAATGCATGCGCTTTTGTAGTGTTTATGCCTACAAGCAGTCATGGATACAGCAGTGGTTCAGGACAGTATGTATAGATGTTATTGTGTATGTGCAGTCTTTGAAGGATGCCTTAGGACAGACAAGTTTCTCAGTGCCTCCCTTGCTTTGACCTGTCAGCAAGCATAGAGAAACTCTTATCTTGTGGCAGGGCTCGTAGCTGAGTTTTCAGTTTGCTGTGTCTGAGCTTCCTCTTAGCTTGAGAATAGTATCTATAAGGCGCACCTGCTATCACAAACTGACATGTTTCCCCAGCCCCTGCATTGGATCATAAATGTGGAGGGAGGAAGTAGGGGAATTTGGTAACGGATAGGATGGGGCTAGCTGAGCCAGCATTCATTCCTAAAGGCTGCCTAGGTTTTAGGTGGGGTTCATTGCTCTAAAATGAGCCCTTTGTACATTGTTGGAATCTGTGACCCAATCAGTGGGATGTAGCTGGAGGAGGTGGTGCTAACGAAGGCTGGTACTGCTGACAATTACTCTGGCAGAGAGGAAGACAGAGGGGGTACTGACTGGCACAAGAGCAGTCTTCATGTCTTTAGGTCAGTGTAAGGTGCCTCAAAGGGCTGGTTCATGCTATCAGCCCTGACAGTAGTAGTGAAGTGTGACTACTCTTGTCCCCACGTGCATCCCCTACAGTCACTGTCACCCATTATTTCTGCAATAAAAGACCAGGCTGCACTGCATTATTCCTGACGACAGAATGGCATCTTGTGGTACTACAATGAAGTGTTACAGTGGGATGTGAAATCTGGGTAAGGTAGGCACTTGGGGCAGTGCAATACAAGGGGACATCTGGGGAATGCCTCCTATTCTTCATTGTGGATGCCTTGGAAAGGTAGTGAAATATCTGCAGTGCACACATGGACTGTGCTGTCAGGTCAGTGCTGCAGACTGGCTTTGAGGAACCTTGGCAAAGAGGTCAGAAATGAGGGCAAGCCTGGCATTGTGGGCAGCTTTGGGTTAGGTTGGGGTGCATTGGTAGAGTTAGGTGACTGTGTTGCTGGGACTGGGCTATGCAGCAGTATCAGTGCTATATGGAGTGTCAGAACCAGATGCTTGCCCCAGGAGCCAGGGCAGAGGTGCAGTCCTGGACTTGCCGAGTTCCCCCTTCTCCTGGAGGAGGTGGGAAGAGATACCGTGTACTGGATCAGCAATGTAGGGTGCACAAAAACACTCCATACCTCCATCCCTGTGGAATGGACTCTGGCTGCAGCTCTTGGGAAGGCAGAAAAAGGATTTCTTTACCTTCCTTTCCTGACTTCTTTGTGCTCCCTGCAGTGCAAACCCTTTGCTTGCCTCAAGCTCCTCCTGAAGCACAACAGGTACCTCCTGTTCTTCAAACCTCTGAACACCTTGAACACGGTGGGTGTATTTTTGTGCTCAGAAACTCGCCCGGTAAACCTGATAGGTGAAAGGGAGTGCAGCGCTGTACTCTGAGCTTTCATCAGGAAGGCTGAGGGAAGAAGGAGCATATAGGGAACTGTCTGCCTTACAGAAAAAGCAAGGGCTTATTCTCAAGCCATGGTTCAGGAAGTGATTATTCCCTGCTTCGTGATAGCAGAAATTACCTGAACTGCTCACTGCAGTGGCCTTGGCCTTTCATATGAAGATTACACAGACCACTTCTCCCAACCCCAAATTTGAATGGTCACCTTGATGGGCACGGTTAACATTCCCAGTTTCTGCAGCTAAGGGAGCGCCTCGGCCTGTGTCTAGATAGGCTTTTTAATGTTTTCTTTTTGGATTTTTCTTTTCCAAAAAATCGGGCATGGGACCAAACAGGGCTGTGTTAGCATGCATTTTCAGCCTGTAATGCGCAAGCATGCAAGCAGCAGGAGAGATGGATGTGGCTGCCAGAGGCAAGCAGTGGGGGCAACTCCTCTTTCTGAGCATCATCTGTGCCTTGCATTTCACGACAAGTTTTCCCTCAGAGGGCCTCAAATCAACCCATTAAGGTTCTTTTAATTAGGCAAGCCCCTTACCTGGAGTAGAAGAAGTCTCTCCCATTTCCCATCCAGGGAAACTGAGGCACGGAGCAAGCCTGCGACATCCCCATTGGCACAGTCAGTGGCTCAGCAGGAGAGCAGCTACTGAAACGCACCACTTCCTGTGCTTGCTGTGTTGCCAGCATCTGGGAAATCCCAGAGAACAGCCGGGTGCGGGTGCTGAGCCAGGGGTTATCGATAACTTTCTAGTCACTGCTTGGATCCTGCTATCCTTTTCACTGCAGATATCGCCTCCTTCTTGATCTGCTGCCTAATCTATAATCCTAGCTCCCTGCTGCCTTTCCCTTGGAGTGCAGTTTTCCTGTTCGGTGTGTAAATCCTTACAGGTGGGGCCAGGGTTAGTGAACAGAATCAAACTCTGTCATCTCTTTAAGGCTTTGGGGTAATTTTTATCTCAGAATGTTGCTGATTGTGTCTTGCATGATACCAAAGCTGCAGCGAGCAGATTTGAAGCATACCGAAAGACTAATGCAAATTAGAACTGCTGCATAACGGCTTCAGCAACTGTGAAACCTATGATCTAAAAGCAGGTATCTGCTATGCTGACTTTATTGGTGTTAGGATCTCCTGTTTCAGCATGCAGATACTGGAATTGAACAGAAAGCATGAGAGACAGCATGGCAAAGAGACATGAAAGGGAGTCTCTCTCCTAGATGCTGAGCCCTTTAAGAAAGAAGGGGAAGGTAAGCTAGAGCCCTGAGGTTTTAAGCTGGTTGTGCTGAGGCTGAAGAGAGGGCTGTGGTAGTGCTTTCAATTCCTCCTTCTTCTGGCAGAAATGCTTCTAGCTGGGCAGCAGGGAAAAGGAGAACAGAGGCCTCTGCAGACTGAGCATGTTGGGCACATGGGCACATCTTAGAGGCTGCAGGAGCTGGGTAAAGGTAGGGCTTTGGAAGAAGGGTTTGCCTGCATATATGGATGGTGCTTGCTGTGTGTGAGGAAGTCCTATTTTCATGGAGCTTGTAGTGCAAGGGCTGGCTCTGAGGCAGAGCAAAGGGCAAAGTAAATCAGAGAGCAGTGCCCTGGAGTGATCAGTGTGAGCTGCACTCTGTTGCTTAATGACCCCATTGCCAAGGGAAACCTCTGTGGCCCTGATACTCAGGGAGGCAGTATCTCCCAAAGGCAAAGGAGTGGGACAGCAAAGCAGACAGTGATTCTCTCTGCTTTCACCTCAGCCTTCCCTATATGTTATCTGTGCTAGCAAAACTGTTCCTTTTTTCCTGCCTCTGTAGTAGTTCAGTTCCCTTTTCCCTTCCCACCTGCCCTGACAGTCCTCTCCTCCCTGTCTCACCATTCCAGTCCTGTCCAGCTGTCGCTCTCACCAAGTAACCATGATCAATAGAGGCAAGATGTACCAAGCAGCCTCACTTGAAGGGGACGTGATTTGTTGCCTTTTCTCACGGGGCCATATGAGGTCCCTGGAGAAGAGGTGGGTAGAAGGAATTGCTATTTCCCCATCAGTCCTGTGTCCCCAAATGCCTCCTGTCGTGCTGTTGTTTGGTGCAGCCAGCCTGTTAGTAAGTGGCCATTGTGCTTTCAGATATGTGCTATTGGCACAGAGCCTCTGTGGCCTTGAAATCCCTATGTAGCAGTAACTTCTAGAGCAAGGGTTGACCACACCTGCATTCAGCTTGGCCAAGGGGATGACGGGATTGCTTTTGCATAATTTAGAAGCCTCTTGAATTATTTATAGTGCAGTTGTGCTCTGGAACAGAGTCTTCTTGCTTCCCTTGCGTGTTGGGGGGAAGAGGGGGAAGGGGTGTTTGTCAACCATCCAGAGCCTACCACTTAGTGATGAGAAAGTGCGGTAGGTTTGCTTTCTGCCCATGTTTGTTCACATATGCCTCTGTGCAGCTGAATTGCCCTGAAAATCCATTTCTGGTTTCCACATCACTTAGGAGTGTGTGTGGTAGTGCAGATCAACTCCATGGCTTGGGGCTGTGTGAGAGGCTCCTGAGTTCAGAGCTGTGTCTTTGCAGTAGAGATGGTGTCAAGCTGGAGACAGTGGGATTTGGTCCCTTGACTCAATTAGAGTGCTGTGGATCTGGGGCATGGATCACTGGGACTATTCTCTAAAATACTCAGATGCTTGAGAGCATGTTTTTCTCCTTCCAAGGTCCATCTTGTCCTCCCAAAGTGTTTTCTAGCTTTGGTGCGACACAGTCCATTGGACCTTACAAGAGATCATCAGGACTTGAAGACATGAAAGATAAGGTGGTTGAGCAGCAAACTGTGCAGCTGAAATTCCCATCACTTCTCAGTGATTGAGCTCCAAACAGCAGCCAGCTGAGGGCAGAGAGAGACTGGGACAGGTTTTAGAGAGGCTCTTGCAGCAGAGGAGCACCATGGAGATGAGCTGGGCAGGCTGAGCATCCACCCCAGCTAGGTATCAGCATAATGCCTCTTGGTCCTCTGCCTCACTGGCAGGTTGTACCATGCAGATGGGCTGTTCTGCTTCTGTCCTGCTTGTCCTGGTGACTTCAACATGACCGTGGCTCCCCCTTTTGTGTTGCGCATCGTTCTTGCCCACCATCAGTTTTCACAGTGTGCTCACACACTGGTGTTCCTCTTCTTCCTTTTTGACTTGGCTGTGGCAGCTTCTCAAAAACTGAACTCAATATAAATGTTTGTGTTGCTGAAGACCTGAAAGGGGACGGAAAGGGCTGAGGGTGGAAAGGGAAAAGAACTTGGCCTGTAGTCAAGTGATCGTGGCAGTGAACTGCTCTGTCAACTGCTCTGACTACTGCACTGTTGAGCAGAAACGCTTCCCTGATTTTATCTGTACAGTGTCAGTTTGTGGCTCTTTCATTTGGGGAGGAGTTAGCCAGACAATGACCAGATGTGCCATGGACAAGCAGTGCTGTCCCACCTGGCTTTGCCATGGTTTTTGGGTTCTTCAGCCTGAAACAAAACCTATTCTTTCCTTGAATGGTTTTACCTCGCCAGGGATGTTGGCAACTGGCTAAATGCAAAATTTCTCCTCATCCGTCTCAAGAAATAAAACTATAGAAGGGAAAAATGGGAATGCAAATTGTCCCCAGAATGTTTCTGATGTCCAGATTGGTATTTTGTTTCATTGTTCTCTCCCTCTTTCCCCATAGACCTGGTCCCAGATCTTTCCGCTTGGTGTAATCTGGTGATCAGGGTAGTGCTCTGAAAGGGAATGTTTGTACAGAAAAGTAAACATATTGTTGAGACCCAGGCCTACTGCAATGCCTGTAAACAAGATCCAGACATCTGTGGGAGGCAGGAGAGAGATTTATGTGACCCTGAGTTAAGTGCATTAGGAGGCTTTTGATTTCATTCTGGGAAACTGCCCCTTTTCGTGGTACCATATGCCTGTTACTGGCATAGAGCTGTTACTGAAGGTTTGATTCTTGTGGATTTAATCCGAGGGGCTGTGATGCTACAGTCAGAAGGATAATATAAGCAGGGGGTTGTCTCTGCAAGCCAGAGCCCGAGGTGCTCTGCAGAGCCCCTGAGCCTGTGCCCTTTGTCCACCCCAGAGGTGGAAGTCCGGGCTGATTTACTCCTGCCCTGGGGTGAGGTATTGAAGAGCTCTCTGCCTATCAGCACTTTCTTTCTGAAAATAATAACAAAGTGCAGTGGCAGCAGGGGACCCGGGCAGCACTGTGTCGAGGTCTTTCTTAAGTCTTGAAAGAGGAAATGAAGAACAAAGGCAGAAGAGACAAATAAATAAGGGTCTGTTCTTGGTCCAAGAAAAATCCCCATGGGTTCGTGTAACATTCTCGGGAAGATGCGACACTCCCAGGGCTGGAGTTAGGTTTTGGAAATAAAAGGGAAGGGGGAAGAGGCAAGAGAATGGGGAGTGTGGAGGAAGCCGGGGATGGGAAGGAGGGAGAGTCACCCTGGAGAAACCTCTTAGCACGGAGTCAGGTTTCTCCGGCTGTTCCCGGTGAAGAGGGGTTAATGCTCTTTGCATGGGATTGGCTGGTCACCAGACTTTCAGGGAACAGGGGGATCTGGGGGCTGCCAAGCAGGACCCCTGTGGCCTGAAAGGAGGGGAGGAGGGGAAGGAAGAGGCTGGGAATGCTCTTCCAAACAGTAATAGATTGGCTACTGTGGGAAAGTGAGCACACTGCCAAACCCCAAGTGGTTGGTGATGGATGGGGGAGGAAAGAGGGTGGGAATGGGTGGCCAGCTCTTCTCCGTGGCTGCTAGGATCTGCTGCTGTTCCATGGCCTCTCGTTATTTATTGTCTTCCTGGGGTTTAATTACTCCCCTCCTCGATCCGTCTTGGAGAGCTTTTATCCCTGGGATGCACAAACAACTGCCACCCGCTTCAAAAATAGCTGGAGGCAACGTGGTTCCTGCCTGCCTGCGTGGGTCTGTGCACTCTACCCATCACCATGGCATCAAGTGTTTCTTGCCTCTTTCCTTCTTTAACTGCCTCCTTGCGGGCCCACTGAGCACCAGCCTCACCTTCCTCCGGGCTGCTCTACCTGCGTCTCTGTGTTGCTTGGGCAGTTACATGCTCTCCAGGGTCTCTCCTGCTTTTCTTTGCACGGGGTTTATGTGCATGGTGTGGCACATGGCTGCCGTGTGCTCTTCAGAGCCCAGGGTCCATGGGTAATCGTGGGCCAAAAGTAATGATGCTTGTAGCAGCAGAACGTGTTTGTACAAGCACTTGCCTTATTCAAGACATGTCCCAGCAAGCACTTGTAATGCTTGTAGCAGTAGAAAGAACATGTTAGAACATTAGAACATGTTTGGGCAAGCACTTGCCTTATTCAGAAAAGCAGTTGCATAGGTTGAGGGAGCATTGGTTGAAAAGGTGCAGGACCAGTAAAGCCTTTGCTTGATGATGGCTAGGCAGAATACCATAAAAACCTGTAAGCTCACTCAACAAACATCTCTGGTTGCACCACAACTGGAGTCTGTGCCTCATACACCACAGGTGTTCCTGGTTTTGTGCTAATCTTGGTGCTGTGCTCAGGATTTGCTTGGCAAACATGGACTGCCTGCCAGGATCAGATTTGAAAACAGTTACCTGCTGCTTCTTCCAGATCTCTCCTCGAGATGTAATCCTTCCCTGATGCTGCTGGGAAGAGTTAGCTCCTGGTATCTGAGCGGAGCCTCACTGGAGGTTTGGTTAAATTAACAGTGCTTAAAAGAAGTCCTGAAGGCCTGAGTGTCTTGAGGATGTATCTACACAATGCCATGGTTTTGGTGAGAAGTGAACTGGTGCAATAATTCATAAAGTTTCTCCTGGTCAGCTGCTTGTTCCATACCTAATCATTTTCTTGAAGTTTATTTTTAACCTAGCTGGATCTGCTGCTGATTTGGCTTTAAAAGCAGACTTTAATGCAATTGACAACTTGAATTCATATAGCTGACAGCTGAGGGGTGGTGAGTGAGGGGAGAACCTATGAAACAACAGCCTGTGTTACCACATGCCTCGCTTGAGGTCTCTGAAAGCATGATTTTTCTTTTATCCTGTGACAAAATGATTTTGTCCTATCCTTCTCTGCAGGACACTGAGAATAGATGGGAGTTCTTCCATACTTCTTTAGTTACCCCATGGCCTGTCTGAGGACAGAAGTTGCTTCTACGTGTAGTTTTTTTGTCCTTTTTTCCTTTCTTGTTCCTCATGTCATGATGGAGCATTCCTTCCCTGTAAGATCCCAAAGTCAAGAAGCAGAAGAACTAGCCAACTCCATTTTGCACTGCTGGACTCTTGGAGCGGTGAGCAGCAGCAGTACTGTGTTTGGCTGGGAGAAGGGCCTTGCAACCTTGGTGTATGCGTGCTACAGAGTGCAAATGAACAATGCCTCAGCTCATCCTCTGATGTCCTGAGAGACCCAACCTTGGAGCCAAACAGTGATGCAACCTCCAGGGCTATCATAGCAGTCTTCGTGGAACCAGATGTTTTGAGGAGGCAGTAAGCAGTGCTGGGAAAGAGTCTTTCCAGGATCTTGGGCAGAAGTGAAGGAGAGAAGAAGATAGGAGAAGTGCTGCTTCTATCCAGCAGATTGGCGCTAAGAAATCTAAACTGTGGTTTCTGAGAGTATGTGAAGGATCAGAGTGTGTTGAGGCATTTCTGGAACCATGGCAATGTCTATACTGAGACCAACTTTAGCTGGAGAGAGTTTAGTTACAAGGAAGCCCGATACAGCTGGAGGATACTGAGAAGGGCTAGAGTTGGAACTAGATGATCTGAAGGTTCTCTCCAACCCTAACTATTCTAGATTTTATAGATTCCATTGGGATTTTCTAGCTTGAAGTTTTCTTTAGCATCGTGTCCCCTTGTGGTGTCCACATATTTCTTGGATAAAATTAAATTGGTGTCTCATAGACCATTATTGGATTTTAGTAGAGCTTTCTAGTCTTCTCTGAGCAGATCTTCTTTTAAACTGGGGGCTGAAGAATTATATAATTATGCTGCTATTAGTATTATGGTAGTTACAGTAAGAACAATCTGTTCGAGTGGGGGGTTTTATAATGGACTCTGAAGGTGTTCAGATGCTGGTCTGTCTGGCTGACTTCTGGAAGATCAGTCTTGAGCCAAAATTCTGTTAACAAAGACCACTTCACCTCCAGGTCCTTTGTGCTCTGTACAGAGGGTTAAGAGCTGCTTTGTTCCAGGCTGTACAGTTAATCTCACTGAGGGTGGAGATGTTCTCCAAAGAGCAGGACAAGACACTCAAGAGAACAGTTGAAACAGTGAAAGCCCATGGGAAGTGTGGAGTTCAAAAGTACTGTGCTTCCAGGAACTGAAGAGGTGAGCAGCCACAGTACTTAAAAAGACGGAGGCTTTGTATTACATCTGTCTTTGTTTCTGTATGCAGCAGATCTTAGCTGCTGGCACAGAGCACTGGGGTTTCCCACAGGAACGCATAGTAGAAGACACCTGCTTTCTTTTTGACCACAGATGCTACTGATCTTCTGAGGCCTTGCAAGATCTTGCACACATCTGGAGGCTTGTGGTTGATGTGATGTACCTCATGTGTGTGCCTTCACTGGTAAGGAGGAAGGCAATGCATTTGTTTATCCGCTGTTTCCTCATCCTTCCCAGGCCAACCCCACCTTTAGGTGTCTCTTTTTTCCCATCCATGGCTTGATGCCACCCGTTAATCCCGTGTGGATAGCAGCTTTGGAAGTCTGAATGCTGTGGTCTAGCACTATATGGATGCTACTTTGGCACCCTGTTGAGAGTGGTTTGCCTCATATCTTTGCTCATCTCCTTGTTGAAAGAGGGAGAAGATGCTTAGGACAGAGCCTCATTATCCCTTAGGCTGACCTTACTTGGAGAGTAACTGTGCTGGATGGCTTGCTCCGGCTGGTTGTGCTGGCAGCAAGTCAGTGTCACCTGGTGGTCAGTTGCCTCGAAACTGCAAAGGAAACACATGGCATGAGGTATTGCTGTTGTGCATTAGTGCTGTGGGCAGCAGCTCTTGCCGAAGGTAGCGGAAGAATGTTGCATTCTGTCCTTGAAACTTGAAGGGCGGCTGATGCAGGCCTGCTTGCATTCAAACCATGCTGAGGCCTAGCAACCTTCTGGTACATCCTGCTTCTCTCCTCTTTCCCTGCTGTCCGACTTTGTAGGGTAATCCTCTCTTCCTATCCTGAAGCAAAGCACAGTCCTGCTGTCCCTGAGCTAGTCTATAGCGTTTGAGTTGTAGACAAATAGTAGGCTTAAGAGTTTCTCCTTACTTCTGTGAGTGTTTGCAGGACGAAAGTAACTTGAGATTATAGTGTCCTGAGGAACTGTGATGATGGCAGGTACACACTGTACTTCAGCAGTGTGAAGCCTGCTCATTATTCTCTGGCTGGAACAGAGAGTTTGGCCCTCAGTGTGGAGTGGGAGATGGAAGTTATTGCTGGATTTTAATCGGCCATGTGAAAGCAATTCTAATGTGAATTGTTGCTTTGCATTAAAATGTCTGAATGATGGGCAAACGTGGTACTTCATGGGTGTCATGGGATAAGTTTAGGCAGAGGAGTTGAGCATCTCCTGTATCGGGGGGGGAAAGAAGCATCTACTCTGACCTGTCCTCCACAGCAGCTTTCTCCCGTAACCACAGGAGAGGTCTAGGGAGAATCTTGAGTCCCATGCCCTGATGAGGTGGAGTGTGGGGTAGCATGCATGCAGTGGCCTGTCACATGGCCTCTTGCCAGCATCCTCCAGAAGAGAACATTAGGGTTGGTGAACTGCCAGCTCTTAGTGGTATGTATCTTTTCCCCTGGCTCCTTGAAAAATCAGGATGTGATTTCAGGATGGTATAAATCAACCAGTCACTAGATATAATGGCAAAGTAAAGCGGTAACAGGTGCCTGGGGTTAACTCATGTCTCTACCACTTCAAGCTTCCCTCCTTCTCTGAAAGTCCTTCCCCTGCATGGTAGAGACACAACTTCAAGCAAGAAAATATCAAAGGGATCCCATACGAAAAGAAGCTTTCAGCTTGTCTTGCTGAGAGCGAATGTTGCTGAAGTGGTTTATAACTGTGTGTTCCCTAAAGAGCTTTGTCTTAATGGAGCTGACTGTGCATACTCCTCCAGTCTTTTTCTTCTACTTGAACATTATAGCTGCTCTTGCTGTTGTTTTTAACCTGACAGCAACTTGATCACTTTCTCTGAGATCAAGTTGACTCCACCCCACCCCCCCAAAATTGTCAGAAGGCAAATTTCTTGCTGTTTTCTGTGTTCCTTGTAACTGATGGATGCTTTGTGACGAGCAGCTGGGCTCTTTGATGGCAAGCTAAGATGTCTCCCTGACTGGTACCTCCTGTGTAATTTCCAGCATACATAAATGTTCTGGATGGGGATGATGGGCAGCAACATCTTTGTCCCCTGCTGGCCTTTGTCTCCCACAAGCTACCACTCAAAGACACCTCTTTCACTGCAGCGCTGACCAGAGGATATGGGAAGGCAGATGTGACTGGTGGTTTTTGGTGCTTCAGCCCACCCAGGGGTGTATGTCTACTCTCCACTCCCTTCCAGAGGAATCCCTGGCATGTGAGAATGGAGGTGGTTCCCAGGGAAGAGGTTTCAAAGAGGACAAAGCTTGTTTCTTTGCTTCCCTCCTTTACAGGAGGGGATAGGAAATGAGTTTATGTTCCTACTCCCTAACAAAGACAACTAAGCAGTGAAAATTGCCTCCTGGGACATGTAAGCAGCAAAACAGCAGAGGGTACTGCGGGGCCAGCTTGCTTTGGCAGAGCTGCAATGGAGGGCTGTGCACACCAGCAGTAACAGGGAGGCAATGCAGCTGTGCACGGCTGAGTTTTGCCAGTGGATGAAGAGCTGCAGAGCTGTGTGTGCTGAGCCTGACAGATACTGATGTATGCAAATGTCAAGTGAGGAAAATATGCTTTAAGCCACGTGTCCTGCTATGTTGACATGGCACACCAGATCCCAGAAAGTGAAGTGGTTTGAATGTCAGGAGTGAAGACCTTTTGTCTGGGAATTTATTGTGGCATGTGGAGCATCACGACCATCTGGGAAGAAGAAGGAGATGTGCCTTTTGTGACTCCTTCAGCACCTGCCTTCTGGGCTGGGCTGGCCAAGAGGAAGCTGGCTGCCCTGCATTTGTGTGTCCTGCAGGAGCTGGAGTGAAACCAGCAGTACCTGGCAGCCATTTGGGTTGCCTTATTGGAGCAGACCAGCCATTTATCTTGCCCAGGTTTTAGCATCTGAGAGAGCAACCTGATGTCTGGATGTAATGCCTTGGAGAAAGAGCAGGATGCCTGACTGGGGAAAGATGTACTAATTTACCAGTAAGGTACTCTTCCTCCTGACAACCAGTTGCTGTTAATTTAGTGTTTTCAGCTTCCTTGTGCCCTTCAGTTCCCCACACTTCAAGGCACAGCAAAAACTGGTGACATGCCAGGAAAAGACACCTGATAATCCTCTACCTTGCAAGTGATCTCACTGCCCCAGCAAGGCATTAATAGAGCCTTAAGGAAAAAAGAAATATGAATACCCTGGACACAAGAAGATGCTTTGGGGGTTTCTGCAGCTCCTTGTTTTGCCCTCATGAAGAAAGCTTGTCAGCAAGTCCCAAGATGGTCCCTTATGGCTTTGAACAAGAGAACAACAGCCCCTTTATGGCTGGGCCACCCCAAAGGTGGCCTTCCACCAGCTGGACCACAACCAGGTGTGTGCGGTCAGGTTGTGGAGCTATGGAGGTGGGTGCGGAAGGTGAGGACCTGCCTTGGCCCCTGAGGAGAGCCACTGTATCCTTCTTCCCATCCTGCCTGACAAGATGTCCTCCTGGGAGCATGCAAAGCCAGGACCCTATCCCTCTGCTGACCTGTGCCATGTCAAAGTATATCTAAAAACTGTAATAAACAGTTATAAAAAAAACAGGAACAAGCAATCTCTTTATCTTATTTCTTTTCTTCCCCCCCTGCCCCATGCCAGGGCTGTAACTTTTCCACCAGCTTCAGGCTTGCGGTCCCCCCTTTCAGAGCTTGGTGTGGGACTCCTCACTCTGCCACCTGAGCATGGAGGACAGCGTTGGTGGATGGCGGTTCTCATGAAGAAGGTGACCACAAAGCTTCCAGAAATACTTTTCACTGAGCTGTAAGGTATAACTGCAGTCAGCCCCTCTACCCAAGTCTGTATCGGAGCCATCTGCAGAGAGTCAGATACGTTTTCTTTTGGGCAGTTGCCATCTGTCTAAATGGTTTATGGCTTTTCACTTTAGTATTAAATTCCCTCCAAGTTAATCAGTAAACTCACTTTGCTGTATCCTACTTAATATCCTCTGAAGCAGTGGCAGCGGGCTGGGTTCTTCTTCCCTTTGCTCCCATGTGGAGACATATGTGAGCCGTGAGGAGCCCTGGGGCAGGGGAGCAAGAAAGCCACTGTGTGGGGCAGCTCCCCAGTGTCCCCAGGAGCAGGTATCACCTCCTGCAGAGGAGTTGCTGGCAGCGCTGTGCCGGGTGGAGAGTTTGTAAGTGATGGCAAGGGCCATGTGGTGCCTCTTGGGAACTTTGGCCCCAGAAGGCGATGGTGTCAGGGCAGAGTTGGCATGGGGGAGCATGTTGAAGGGGGGGTATGGTGGTATGTGTGGTGGTGGTGGGGGTTCAGAGAGGATCTTTGCCGGCTATTGCCCAGAGGGTTTTGTGCTCCCTTTGCAAAGGGCTTTTGGTGACCTTGTTCTCCTGCCCACCTTTGCCCCAACCTTCCCCTCCCTAAAGAGCAAAAGGCAAGGCCTCTTCTTTTCCTTGGTGAAGCGTTGAGTGAGCTTACTTTTTTCTTCTTTCTTTCTCTTGTTTTTTTTCTCTTTTCCTTTTCTCTAGATTGTAGTCTTCCATCACTTCTCTGCGTGACAGCAGCTCTGCACTCCCTGCCTGGGCTGGATGAGGGGAGGTGGTGTAGGGAGAGGATGAAAGCAGTATTTCATGTTGTTTGGAGGAAAGGGTTCCGCGCTGCTGGTTTGCTGCTGGCCTGACATGGATCTGTTATGATGGCACTATATTACCAGCGGAGACAGCTAGGTGTTTATTTCAGCCACCTTGATCCAGATAAGAAAAAACCTCGGCATCTGGTGCGCAAACCAAAAAGCAGTGGGTAACATTGGGGATACATTGGACTTGAGAAGGATGGGAGAAGCCTAAAAGTGACAAAATCTCATTTATTCCTGTTTCCTGTCCCCCACATGAACCTGGGTAGCATTTCCTAGGAACAAGTGTGGTTTTCAGGGCGTGTGTTGAGCAAACACTGAAATAATCTGGGGAGTGTAGGTGTTTTCCTGGTTCTGGCAGCCTGGCTGATGATCTCGATCCTTTAAGACATTTCAGATGTGTACCCTCTACTCTGTCTCATCCTTCCTTCTATTTTCTCTTCATCTTCCTCTAAAACCCTGATGATGCAGGGTCTGAGGAGGCTTGTGTTCATTTTGTTTCCATCGCTGAATAGGGACAAATCTGCCAAGTGTGGTGAGTTCACTGCATCATGAATTCCTGTTATTGAGGGTTTCCCATTTTTCTACCCTGTCACCAGTGCATTTCTTGTCTTTGTAAGTTTATAAGACTGTGACTCCTCTAGGAGAGGTTCAGTTTGGTATAACCCAGAGAAGGCAAAAAGCCTGCTGAACATGGCAGGAGTGGGGGGAGTATTCTTGGATTCAAGTCTTGAAGATGCACGCTGCATTTAGACCAGCTTTCTGCCATCCCCAGCCTGTCCAGCCTTACCAGTGGTAAGCTTTTTGCTCCTCAGTAACTATTGAATGTGACTTTCCTTTTCATGGCTTTTCCACAGGATGAAGATGAGACGTCATAAGCTCTTTCTGACTCTCTGCATGGCTGGTCTCTGCCTCATCTCCTTCTTACACTTCCTCAAGGCCCTTTCCTATGTCACCTTCCCCCGGGAGTTGGCTTCGCTTAGTCCCAACCTTGTCTCCAGCTTCTTCTGGAACAATGCCCCCGTCACACCTCAGGTCAGCCCTGAGCCAGGGGCTGCAGAGTTCCTCCGCACACCCCTGTACTCACACTCCCCCTTGCTCCAGCCCCTGCCACCCAGCAGAGCCAGCGAAGAGCTGCACAAAGCCGAGTTTGTGCTGCCAGAAGACACAACAGAGTATTTTGTCCGTACCAAAGCCGGTGGCATTTGCTTTAAACCAGGCACCAAGGTGCTGGAGAAGCCACCCATGGGAGGGCGGCTGGAGGAGCGAGTGGATGGCGTGGCATCGGGGCGGCCAGCTCGCAAGCCACTGAGCGCCAGTGGGACCAAGCGGCGCAAGTGGGTAGAGTGCATGTGCCTGCCTGGCTGGCACGGTCCCAGCTGCGGGGTCCCCACCGTGGTCCAGTACTCCAACCTGCCCACCAAGGACCGCCTTGTGCCGCGGGAGGTCCCCCGGCGCGTCATCAATGCTATCAACGTCAACCATGAGTTTGACCTGCTGGACGTCCGCTTCCATGAGCTGGGAGACGTGGTGGATGCCTTCGTGGTGTGCGAGTCGAACTTCACAGCCTACGGGGAGCCGAGGCCCCTCAAGTTCCGT
Organism: Forpus xanthops; assembly: GCA_032466535.1. Classification (NCBI taxonomy): domain Eukaryota; kingdom Metazoa; phylum Chordata; class Aves; order Psittaciformes; family Psittacidae; genus Forpus; species Forpus xanthops. The sequence continues at coordinate 28,564 of JASSUY010006111.1, read as the reverse complement.
GAGATGCTCCTCAATGGGTCCTTCGACTACATCCGCCACAAAGTGCTCTACGTCTTCCTGGACCACTTCCCGCCTGGAGGCCGCCAGGATGGCTGGATTGCCGATGATTACCTGCGCACCTTTCTCACCCGGGATGGCATCTCTCGCCTCCGCAACCTGCGCCCGGATGATGTCTTCATCATCGATGATGCTGATGAGATCCCAGCCCGTGATGGCGTGCTCTTCCTCAAGCTCTATGATGGCTGGACGGAGCCCTTTGCCTTTCACATGCGCAAGTCACTCTACGGCTTCTTCTGGAAGCAACCAGGCACCTTGGAGGTGGTCTCAGGCTGCACCATGGGGATGCTCCAGGCTGTCTACGCTACCGACGGGATCCGTCTGCGGCGCCGCGAGTACTACACCATGCCTGGCTTTCGGCAGTATGAGAACAGCACAGGACACATCCTGGTGCAGTGGTCACTGGGCAGCCCCCTCCACTTTGCTGGCTGGCACTGCTCCTGGTGTTTCACCCCAGAGGGGATCTACTTCAAACTGGTGTCAGCCCAGAACGGAGACTTCCCCCGCTGGGGTGACTACGAGGATAAACGAGATCTCAATTATATCCGGGAGCTGATCCGGACTGGTGGCTGGTTTGATGGTACTACGCAAGAGTATCCTCCTGCTGACCCCAAGGAGCAGATGTATGCTCCCAAGTACCTGCTCAAGAACTACCAGCGGTTCCGCTACTTGTTGGAGAACCCCTACCGAAAAGTGGAGGGTGCTGGGTGAGGGCACTGGGGCTCATGTGAGAAATTGGAACTTTACAACAAAGGGAAAGAGTTGGGTGTTTTCATCTGTTCCTTTCTTTGTTTTCTTTTGTTCTGGGTGGGATGTGCCATTTCTCTGGAGTATCTGCCCTCCCTCCCTCCCTTCCTTCTCTTCTTCCCTTCATCCCAGAGTGATTCCTGGGGACACACTTACATGAAGGGAGGCATGGGGAGGTGGAGGAGAGATGGTGGGGACCTGCTCTGGTGGTATGATAACAACTTTCTTGCATCTCCCTAACCTCTCCTGCTGGGTGGGGAGACTCTCTGCAGCCAGCTGGTGGGTTTCCCTCTGTGGGAGGCTGGGATGGTCCCATGGGGAGAAAGGGCAGCTGCTCCTGTCCACCCTTGTCCTTTTTGGATTGGAGCAAGCACAGATGCTAGCTTGAGCTATTCAGCGAGCATGTGAGTCAGCAGGCACAAACCGATGCGAGTGGTCACGTGTGCAGGTGTGTGTCACAGGCATTTTTTGGATGAGTGAATGTGCAAAAGCATCTCAGTATGCATTTATTTTTTGTATACCTCTGTGTTCAAAGAGTATTTTGGAGAAGCGAAATCGTTTGCTTCCAAGGTGTTCTCCCCAAGATGCAGCCTCTTCCCCCAGGCTCAGTGTGCCTGTCCTGGGCTGTATCTTGCCTGATGCTCTACCAGTCCTGGAGCAGGCAAACAGGAAGCAGAGGAGAAAGCTGATTATTATTATTTTTTTCTAATTATTGTTAATTTTTTTCTTTTACTCCTTTTTCACCCCTGCCCCAACAACACTGCACTGGCTTGTCCTACAGAAGCTGAAGCATCTTCCTTGCAGTACATGCTTCTACTGGGGCTGGGATAAGCTACAGGGGAATTAATCAGACGGTGGGAGTGTATGTTTACAAGTGCATGGTTTCCTATGTGCATGAGTGCTAACATGCATGGGTTTGGTATGCACGTGGGCATTTGTTACCAGTCCTGAAAAGAAAAGGGAAAGGGACGGAGTTGGGCTTGGGTATGCGTGCTTTTAGAAAATGGAGGGGGGAACTGGGAGCTGCAATCTCCATCTCGGCAGGGATGGATGAGGTTTTGGGGAATTCATAGCAGAGCAGTGCTAAAACACGTGGGACTGTTGTGTGCCTCTTTGGCTGCCTCTGCAACCTTGTGGGCTGTGCCTGCTGCAGGTTTGGTGCTTACATGTGTTGACTGTTCCTTCTTGCTGTGGGGTAAAAGGGAGAGAAGGACAAAGCTCTGAGTCAGCAATGGCTGCTGTGGGGAAACACAAAGCCTGCCAAGGCACAGGATCCATCTGCTGTTCAGGTGTGAGGGAGCTCATGGAGCCATGGGCAGACTCACTCTAGGCCAAGAGACTCTTCTGGGACAATGACGCTATCCAGAGGGTGTGTGCAGCCTGGGCTATGCAGACAAGACCATGCAGAGGAGCAGAGATGTCTATCTAGTGTTTGACAGTGATGGGTACAGTTAGGATCTGGCCTGTTGTCATATTGAATTGATTCAGCTCATTGAGGAGGCAGATCTATGCCTCCACCCTTACCACCCTTCCCTAGCAGATGGCTTGACAGGGTGCCCAGTGCCTGGGCTGTAGCAAGCAGAGGGTGACAAACATGATGAACTTGCTCTGTTAGCCTTGCAGTGGAAAGACTAGCTCATGTTCCAAGCAGAGAAGTGAGGAACATAGGAGGAGGAGGAGGAGGAGGAGGAGGAAAATGTTGGCATAAGGAGGAGTGACCCTGGAATCAGGCCAGATGTGCTAAAGCAGGAGGGCTTCCATTGCCATTAACTCACCCCATCAGGGCTCCACGTTCCTGTGTTATCCAGCCCATTCCCACCCTTGTGCCTAATTCCTGTCTCTCTATCTCTGTCTTTTTCCTTCCTATTCCCATCTTTAGAGCAGTCAAAAGCATCAACAAAAATAACTTGATTGCCAAATAAGACTGAGACTGGAGCAGAATGAAGACGAACATCTTTTTGTGATCAAATTGAGATGAAGTGTATCTTTGTTCCTTCCACATCTCATGTGCTATAATGCCTGATTAGATGAAAAAGATCCTCTTTCTGTTGTTCATGCTGTGTCTTCCCCACAGGTAGAAAAGTTCCTTTGGGAATGAGTGGAGGGCAGCTTTGGAAGGCAGAATGCTCTTTCCCCAAAGGGAAGCTGTGGCTCTTCTAAGTCCAGATTCATTGATGCAGCAGGAGGGGGTCTTTCATAATCATGGCATCCTTGTGCCAAGCAGCTGTGTGGACGTGTTTGGTGTAGAGATGATAAAGAAATGGGGACCTAGCTGGCAAAGGAGGAGCCTACATTGAGAAAGATGAAAGCAGAAGCACTGAGGCTGCAGCACAAGGGGAGCCTGCTTTTGCTGGGGCAGCCAGAGGAGAGCAGGTATGTGTTAGCTCATGAGATTCAGTAGCAGAAAAGTATGGAAGGAAGGAGCTGTTTCTCATTTTCACCCTTGCAAAAGAGCCTGAAGTCTACTCTCAGACCTTTGGCTTTGCCTTCTGTAAATGACAACAACACAAGTCCAATGGCAGGCCTTGCTGACAGCAGAAGAGAAAGACAATGTAGTGCATGGGTTGTTTGGCAGCACCAGAGCCCCATGAAGCAGGGACTAAAGTACATGTGTGCTGGGGCTGCACCTTGTTTCCTTCTACAGTGGGAGCAGCCTCTCCCCTGATACCAGCCTTTCCCATTAATAGGTGTCCTTGTGGATTTTCAGTGCACTGGAAATCACTGTTTTGTTGCTGAGGTATCTTGGGAGTTCCAGATGAGCCCACACCTGCAATATCTGCATCTCCTGTTCTTGATCTACAGCCTGTTGCTTTCTCTTACCACTCCTCCATTATTTCTCCATCATTCTTCATCTTTACCTCTGAACTGCTTCTCCCTTCTGCCCCCTTGGGCAGGAGGAGAAGGTCCTGCTGGAATAGCAGTGCTGGGGCCCTTCTGCAGGACTCTGGCCGTGTCCTCCTCCTGGACTTATTCACTTCCTTATTCTTAGGAAATTAAATATAAACCAGGCTTCTGTTGTGGTGGGAGGAAGGGGCTTTACAGATGAAATGCATTCTTTTTTGTTTCTTAAGGGTCAATGTTTCTATCTAATTTGCCTGGCTAACCCTGTGTTTATTATCTTTAGGGAGCTAGAGTGCTTGTCATTAAAATCTTCCTTCTTGTCCCTGGAGGGGGTGGGTACTAGCAAGTGACTTTTGCACAGTGATTTCCCAAGGTGGTGGTTTGCCCTCTGTCCAGCCTTGCCTGTACTGCTGTGCTGGCGCATCCGTAACCAGTGCTCAGGAGGTCAACCACCCTCCCAGAGAACCTCCATAAGAGGGAGCCCTTGTGGGTGGTGAGAGCCGCAAAGTAAGCAGGTTTGTACTGGATCGTCATTTCCCAGTGGTGAACTCTGTGGTGAGCATTGAGGCTCCTTGATTTTCTCTGAGCCAGGTCATCAGGTTTCAGAAAGAAGGCACTAGAAAACTCCATCCTGCCCGTGTGCTGGAACTGGGATCAGACCACCAGAGCCCAATGTCTGCTGGCTGTTGCAGCCATGTGCAACAAAGCCACGTGCCCACTGTCCTTCTGGGAGCAAAGCTAGCATGTGGAGGAGGAAAAGCATCATGAGCCTCTCCCTGCAGGTCTCTTCAGCCTCTGTGATTTTCTTCCCCAAAATCTTTCCACCTTCAAATTAACTGGTGCAAAGAAGGGCCAGGTAATAGATGAGGCAGTGTGTGGCATCCCCAAGCCTTGCTCTTTTTGCCTGCCCGTCTCTTCTTGCCTTTCTTTGTGCTTCACACCTGAAAAAGGGATTGTGTGCCTATGCACAGCGTTGGACCAGGGAAGTCATCTTCCTCTTTTGCCCACAGGGAAGGAGAGGATGTGGTTTTTGATGGATCAGCAGCAGGTAAGCTTGCTAAAGCAAAGGGAACATGGCAGATTGGCTGTCTTTGACCCTGAAGGACTGGGGTAATGCCATAGCCAAGTGACAGAAAAGACGGAATGGTTTTGTGCCTGTGTGGTTGGTGTGCAGGACAGCACGCTCAAGTCCACACTTGCTGTTGCTTTCTCAGATTCCTGCGTCCTCCTGAGGTGTTTGCTGTCATGCAGCTCAGGCCAACCTGCTTTTATGTCTCTGACAGGTAAACAAGGGTACCTTGTGGCTTCTGGGTATTGTACAAGTTGGGGTGGAGGGAGAATGTCTGACACAGCAGAACGGGTATCTGTTCCCCTCTGCCCTGCTTGGTGTGTCTTTGTGGGAAGGTAGTGTCTTTTCCCCTCCTGAATGTCTCCGAGGCTCTGTCCCTGTCTCCCAGCTCCTGCCAGCAATCTCTGCGGCTGCTATGCCTCTGCACTGTGAAGATATGTGTCCAGGGTCACTCCTGGTCCTATTAGTGAACACTGGTGGTGAAGAGGGAAGGGATGGCTCATCCTGGCTTCACTGACCTCAAACCATGGCAAGAAAGGAGGGAAGTGAATGGGAAAACAGATCCTGAATCCCTCCATCATTGTGTTTTCTCCATCCCTCCCAAAAAAATCATCACTCTGATTTCTAAAACGCTGGAAAAACTCTCTCTTATTATGGAAAGAGAGGGGGAGCTGGAGGTAAGGGGGTGGCAGGAGGGGCTCAGATCCAGCACCAAGAAAAAAGAGCTGTTTCTAATGCAATACACTGACATTTAAAGCTTTGGGGACTACAGATAATGGATTAAGAAGGGATGTGAAATACTCTGAGACTGAGAATTCAAACCACTGTTTTTCCTTCCTGTGTGGATGGTGATGAAGTTTCATCCTGGAGGTAGTCCAGCAGCACTTCTGGGCCTGTGGTCCACCTGGACCTACTGGTGGTGTTGCCCCTGGGGTGGCTACAGAACCACCCTGCTTTGGCAAAAGAATGCGTGGACGTGGACTTGCCAAAAACTAAAAAAATAAGAGCATCTGCAAAGCTCCTTTCCACTCTGTAATTTATAAACAGCAAGTAATAATGGACTTTTTGTAAGGATAAATCAAATGTACATTCTGAAATCATTTTCTCTGTAAATGGTTGGACTTCATTTCACCCTTAAAGGGATGCTTAAAAGGAGGAGATAATAATAAAAACTTTACAAAGTATGAAAGGAAACCACGGTGTGTGTATGTGTGGCAGGTTTTATTTGTGATCGGGTGCGCTGGAAAATGGGGTGAGGGAGGTTGCTTCTCACCTTGGTAGGACTCTGCTTTTGAGGAGGGAGGTTGAGGGGGAGCCTGGCTGGTTTGGGAAGTGATTCCTGGTTTTGTGGGTCCAGGTCAGACTTAATCTTCTGCATAATGTGCAAGTATGAGCACATAAAGGCACATGAGTGGGAAATGATGGCTGCCAAGGGGCTCTCAGAAGAGCTAGTTAATGTGGGAAACAGCATCAATGCTCATGAAATGGTCCCTTGTGACCATCTTCCCTCCTTTGGATGCATCTACTTTTTCAAGTAAAGCTGTGGAAACCCCGGAGCCCCAAATCAAACCTCTCCACTGCAGAAATACCTCTCTGGTGGCTGACTTTGGGCACAGTGCATAAGAGAACGTGACCTTGTTTTACCTTATTTTTAAACCTGTCTAATGTAATTTTGGCTGTTCCCATTACTCGGTATCAAAGGCTGGTCCTGATCTGAATCCTCCAAAGCTTCTGGCCTCAGCAGTGCCTTTGGAAAGGGCCTTTCACAAGCTCACATGCCATTGACTGCTCTTTCTCTTTTCACCTTTTCATGTGTCTTGTACTTCAGGTTCATTCCTGGTCTCGTTTAGAGACAGTGACTGTAAACAGGTTATTTCCTTATAATCAGTAGATCCCACACATTCCCTCTTCTTCCTTTCTTCAACATCAATCTGATGTTTTCAATTGTCCTCTTGGGGATGGGTCTCCATCAAGCTAGGGATTTGCACTGTGCATTGCTCAACACCTTTATGCTGCTTCTGTCTCTGGAACAAAGGGCCTGGAATAAACATGCTACCCAAAATTAGCAATTAAAATTTTCTATTAAGAATTTGTAATGTTCTTAGTGATTGCTGTATTTTTGTGCCCAAGTAGGGGATAATCTAAAAATAGATGATTGCCAGAATGCCTGAACTTCAACTTTTTCAAGAGAGGAAGAGAAGAATATAAGCTTAGGCTGATGATAATGCAGCAAGACAGTTTAAGAAATGAGAGTTGACTAGGTTAAAGGTTCTCCCATGTTATTTTTCTTGCCTCCAACACGAAATCTTTTACTGGCACTTACATTATTTTAAGAAAAAATATAAATGGCATTTCTTGAGTTTCTTGCGAGGTTTTAAAAAAAGGCATTGAGAGAATCCAGGTCTGTTTTTCCCTGGAAAGCCCAAGCTTCTGCTGTGGAAGCTCAAAGTTCCTCTGTGAGCAAGGATTTGAATCTCCCACAAACCAGTCTGTGGTAGAGACCCTCATTTGCAGGTTCAGTGCTGGCAGTCAGCTGAGTGAGAGAGACGCATGGTTCCACCACCAGCCTTATATACCATCTCTTGGAGAGTCCCTCAAGACATCAAAAGGGATCTAGATGCATGCATCCTGGTTATGAAAGTGGAGCCTAAAGACTGTATTGAACCAGGAGTGTGCAAGCCACCCAATTCCAAGTAAATCCCATGTGTTTCGCAAAGTTTCAGTACCCCAACACGCGTTACAATGGAGAGATGCTCTAGCATGACCTGCCTGGGAATAAGCCATTTCTCCTGAGCTCTCACTGTATGTCAGGGATGCCCAGTGCACCAGTGCTTGGTGTGGACCAGGTCTGTGGCAGACCCTCTGTGTGGCTTCCAGAGGGGCTGACTCTGATTCCACATGAATGCCAGCAGCAGGCTAGCTGATCAGGGAAAGGACATGCTGTTTCAAAACACCATGGTGCTTGGAAAGTAAGTGACTTCAATATAAGCTTACAGCACTTTTAGAAAGCTGAAGAGGGGATACCAAGAGCCTGGCTTGCTGGCTGTTTGTTTTCGTTGCTCGGATACATTTGTTCCCAGTGTAAGGGCACAGCTTAATATGCTGTTTAGCAGGGACAGTTAATTTTTAATGATTAGTTCAGTTGAATATCATTACTTCTAAATCTTGCTGCTTTAGTGGCTCAGCAGGGCAAGCAGTGAGGTCCTGCCTGGCTGGCAGGCGGCCCATGAAGCAGCCAGGGACAGAGTCACCCCAGCCCTGGAGAGTGTTACCAGCAAATGGCTTCACACTCACGTGCCCCCAGCTGCAGGCACCAGCTGCCCTGCTTTCCACTGCTCCGTGCCACTGAAGATCTGGCCACAGCCACTCTTGAAGGGAGGCATATTCTTGTTTCCTGGCACTGGCACATGTTTCTGTGGCTCATGGGCATGCTCGTACCGTGGCTGTGTTAGACCTTCACCCTGTAGCAAGCTTTGCAGGGCAAACCAGCCTCAGAGGAGCCACGCAGAACTGCCCCATGCAGGGAAAGTGCGCCAGGTCCCTGAGTTGAGTGGTTGACATAAGGGATGTAATGCATAGACACTGGGGAGAGAAGCCTGGCTTGTGGCCAGGCTGCTGCAAGCTTTGCCTTTGTTGCTGCAGCAGGGACAAGCACGTTCAGCAAAAGAGTAAAGGATCAGTCCACTTCAGCTAATGCTACTGTAAGCATCTCTGAGAGCACCGAACACAAAACCTTACTTGGAACTAAGGAAACTTTGGCAGTCCTGACATTTCCAGTGTTTCTGGGTGTGCTTTCTTTCTTAAGCAAAGCGCGAAAATAGTCATTACCATCTTTTGAAATTCATTAGAGCTATGCAAGAATACAAATCTTTCAAGGCCATCTCTGCTCACCCTGCCAAATGAAATGCAAAATGAAATTCCATTGTTTTTCCTCCTATATTTCTTGTGCCTTATGGCTTGAATCGTGGATCTTCTTGGCTGGAGTCCATCCCAGTAATGATTTAATTTGGGAACCACACTTCACCTTTCTAAAAATAAGGAAAACCAAGAAGAAGACCAACGAGGCTGTGCTGAATAAAAATCTAAAATGACTTCTCTGGGATCTCAGAGAAAATATGTTACTCAGAGAACGTATAAAATCAAATGTTATAAATCTGCCTCTATGCAGCAAACCCTTTTCTGGCATTTTAGCCCTGTTCTACAGTCTGGACCTTTTCCAAAGAGAGAGCAACAAATCATCACTCACATCTTTCATCTTTTTTCCCCTCAGACACTTAGTAAGAACCAGGCACATACACAAAAACAAAAGAATGTAGGAAACATCTGCCTACTTCTGTTTGGTTCCCAGTGTTTTTAGAGTTTGACTCAAACTGTTACCCAGAAGTGACTGTCAAACTATTGCAGAACTAAAACCAGACAGATTTCCCCAAATAGGACTGAAATAAACCTAAGCATTCATGTCTTAATGGGACATGACATGCAATAGGTGCTTTCACCTAGAAAAAGAAGAGAAACAGCAGGAAATAACAGCTCTGCCCTTCTCAGGTTGTACGTATATACATGGGACCAAAGCCCACATGATGCTGAGGGTCCAGATACCCCTTACACAAACCAAATCCATTTTCATGCTGAAGGGACCTCACTGCAGCATGCAGAAAGTGGAGGAGTACACAAAGCCTAGGGTCAGCACGTGGATCCCTGCTCAGGGGGGAATGATGCCACCAGCTGCAAGCTCTCGGCTCTCTGCAGATGCTTCTGCTGCAGAAAGGCCACAAGGCTGTCGGAGTGATGCAAAACTGCAAGGATGAGAGTGTTTACAAAACCAGGGTCTCTGAATGGCTCTGGAAACCTGCAGCACGTGGCTGCTGTGCAGTGAAAAATGGGAAAGGGGGGGGGGGGAATAAAAAGAAGTCTCTTAACTAACCCAAGCCACAGGGAAATTTGGTTGAAGAAACAGGAGCTGTGCTGAGAATGAAGGTGAACGCGGACCAATGGCAAAAATATCCCAGCAACATTTTAAGTTGTTAGGTAATAAACTGAGCTTGCTCAGTGACCATCAGTGCAGACCCTCACAGCGGCAGCAGCTCTACATCGAACAGGAGACAACTCACCACTGCTAACATTTACAGCCCCCTGGGCTTCAGGGCTGGAGTTCGGGGAGCTGAAAAGCCTCACTTCAGTAGCAGCAGAGCTGGAGGCCTTTCCTTTCTTTCTCCCTGGCAAAAATACACCCTAAGTGTGATTAGTTAGTCTCTGTTACTAAAATGTGGGTCTTGGCTATAAATCAGGAATGTCCCTTGAAAGATGCCACCTGAGCCACCCATGGTCCTCTGCCCCTCCTGGCTCATTGCAGCTGGAGAGCATGAGCCTGAATGCCATTATTCTTCGTGATTGCTTGAGAAAAAGCAAAGAAATAGGGCTGCAATGCAAGGGAGAGCTGTTGAACAGTTAGACAGGCAAAAGGCCTCTGGCCATGTCCATTTACTGCTAGATATTAAGGATATTAAGCCCAAGCTCAGATGGCATTTGTGAGTCAGTACCCATCTTCTCTCGCATGTTTTGGGGTTGTTTTTTTGGCTCTTGTAAGATGCCAGACTTCTGTTTCCAAGGACAGTTTTTTTTTCCTGACCCTGCAAAGCCCCTCCAAGATGCCATGTGCTCTGCAGGTCATATTCACCTCCCTGCTGCCCAGGGAATGCCCTGCTCCCTGCTGGGAATGGTCCTGCCCTCGCAAAGTGGGTGATAGGAAGCCCTGGGGATGGCACTTGACTCCCAAGAGCAGAGACCACAAGCTAGGCTTAGAGGTGGCTGCTACTTTTGGTGGCCATCAGAGCCCGTTGCAGGAGTCACTTGAAGAGGAAGACTGGCTGCAAGCATGAGAACATCAGCAGACAAGAGGCGGCTCCAGAGGCTCCCAGGGAGGCAGGGGATGGGGGGATGTGTCTGTGCCTTACCCTGGGTAACAACATGGGTTATTGTGCCCTGTCACCCGTGCTGCCTTTGGTATTTCACAAGATCACTTAGTCCTTTGGGGAAACAAAGGCCATTATTGTTCTCCAGGTGCACAACTAAGCTATGTTTCCTCCTCTCTGCCTGCACCTCACCCCATAGGGGCAAGTAAATTCCCTTTCTTGCATGGACACAGGCTGGAGGGATGGGAGTACCCCACTCCCAGGGGGGGTGACAGGCAAAGAAGCCTTCAGGCAACAGGGCTCTGCAGGAAACAGGGCAGCAGGGACAGCATCCCATCTGGACAGCAGGACTTTGGGGATGCTGGCTGGGTCCCCGCCAGCATGGATGCATGCAGTGGGTCAGCAGAGCTGACCAGGTTGAGAAACACATCAGGAAGTGGGCACAGCGAGTGGTCCCCAAAGGGGCTAGGGCAGTGGCTGGAGGAGATCACAACAGCACACAAAGATGCTGGCAAGGGGCCCAGGAGCTGGCAGACGGGGGGGGGGGGGGGGGGAAGCAGAGAAACCCACAAAAACGGGAAAAAACCAAGGGGGCCAGGCGGGGGCGGGGGAGCTTGTGGAGGCCTGCAGGCCTTGGTTGCCATAGCAGGAGGCCAGCAAGGAGAGGATCAGGTTTATAAGTGCATCAGGGGGTTGCTGCACGTAGCTGCATGGGTTTTGATCCGGACTTGAGATCTTGGTCTGCGCTCATCAGTGCACCTGTCCAGAGATGGCAGAGCCTTGTTGTGAGGAGTGAAGTATCTCTGTGGATCAACAACCCAAAGAGGAGGCAGGAAGCTGGGAGGAAGGTTCAAAGATCGATTTTCATTCTGGCAGAAGGGTAGGGAACGTGAGTGCTGCTCTAAGGTCCTGGATAGCCCAGTATATGAGCTGAGAATCTAAAAACAAAGATGAGCAATATACCATACATTTTTAAGAGATGACTCAAAGCTATGGACTCTCGAGGAGCTCAGAAAGGACTGTAAGTGAAAGCACAAATGTAGCAAATGGGCAACACCAGGTGTTTGCCAAGGCTTAACTGGACACGTGCAAAGTCAGAAAGGAGAAAACAAATCGCACCTAAGTATTACAAAGCTCCAGATGGTCTCTAGCAACTCAGGAAGGGATCTGGATGTCACACAAGCCCTGGTTCTGTGAGTAGCTGCAGCTTAAAAAAAAAACACCCAAAGCCAACCAGCAGACACAAAATATTAGCATGCAGAAGGAATAAGGGGTGAATAATATGGAAAATATGATAATGCTATTATGTAAATCACTAGCGTGGCCTCTCTGGGAATACTGTCTGCAGTTCAAGTAAGCCTTCCTGAGAGAAGGCTGATTAGGGGCATGGCAAACTCATTCACAAAGAGAGAACAAGATGATTGGGGTTGTTTATCTCAGAAAGGAAATGAACAAAAGGACAGAGCCAGTCAGGAGCTTTGGTTTTCTTCCTGTTCACTTTTATCACTGTCATATCTGATGCATGAGAAGTGCGTGAAGTGATGTGGCTCTCCTCTGTCACATGCAGCTTGCTCTTTCTCTCACCCTCTCCACCAGAGAAGGTATGACACATGTGGTAATGTTTCATATTTTGGTAGGATCTGGGGTGGAGGAGGAGGTGGCTAAGGAAGAATCATTGCTCCAAAGGGTAGGAATATGGTAGAGGAGGCACGAATGGAAAAAGAGGATTTACTCATTGACAGAGGGGCAGAAGGCCCTGGCTTTGGGAGGCTCCTTCCATCTCCTCGGGCAGACCCTGGAGATGCTGACAACTACTGCCCTTCTCCCAGAGCCCTACACTCTCCTAGACCAAGTCCCGGGGTTCCTTGGAGGTAAAGATAAGGAGCTTGAATTTGGTCAGTTATTCAGTGAAAAGCATCACAATAGTCAGAGGCACCTTCAGACTGAAGAACCGAAGAAACCTGCTCACCTTACCCCACATTGCCATGCGCAGCCAGCAGCAACCACAGCAGCCTGGGCTGTGGATGCTGACGTGCTGCTGCAGTGTGCTGAGCTTTCCCCTTGCTCACATGAGGCCGTTTGATGGCATATAGGCCTGTCGGAGCCAGAGCAATGACCAAAAAAGCCCTATTAGCACTGTTCTGGGCCAAGGGAAGTGCGCTTGAAAGCACGCGGAGTAACCAAGGCCAACAACATGGGCCATTTCAGCATAGCACACAAAGCTCAGGCTGCTAATGACACCCTCCATGGCAGTACAGCCCTGATGCTCCACCCTGGGCTGCTCCTGACCAGCCTGGTCCCCTCCGGGCCGCTCCGTGGGGGTCTCACTCACACCCTCAACCCTTCCCCATAGCTTTTCAGGGTGTCACCCCTTTAGAGACACGATCCCCTCAAGCTGAGCCCGCTTGACCCAGACTCAAGACGGAGCAGGGGGGCAGTCCCTCTCCCCGCCGATAGGGGGCAGCCTCCAGGCGCGGGCTCTCAGCGCGGAGCGTCCCCTCTCGCTCGCCACACGGCGGCAAGCTCTGCGCGGCGCCCCGCCGGTAGGGGGAGCCAGCGCCGCGCCGCCAGAGCGGCGGCCGGAAGTGACGGTTTGGGCTCCGGCGAGCTCGCTCCATGATTGGCGAGGCCGGGGCCGTGCTCCGGAAGCGGCTCGGCCATGTTGGTGGGTGGCCCCGGGAGCGGCGCCGGGAGGTTGGCGGCGGTGAGGCCCGCCGGTGGGCAGCGGCTGCCGTGAGGGACCCGGTCCGGCACGGTGGGTGCGCGGCGCTGGCTTTCAGGGGCTGGGGTGGGGTACACCGCGGTGCGGGGCCTGGGCGGGGAGTGGGGAGGTGCGGCCGGCCCCAGCAGCCGGGACCCCTCAGAGAGCCCGTTATCCGCGGCGCGCTGATAGACGGTGCGGTCCCTCTCGGAAAGAAAAGCTGACTTGGATCCCTCTCTCGGGCACTTCTCTCTAGGTTGCCGTCCCCGCAAACGTCCCCCATGGCAGCGTGGTCCCGGCAGGCTGTGCTGGCCCTCTACCGCGCTCTGCTGCGCCAGGGTCGTGGCCTGCGCTACACCGACCGGGATTTCTACCTGGCTTTCATCCGCCGCGAGTTCCGCAAGAACCAGGGGCTGCAGCGGCTGGAAGACAAGGAAAGGCAGTTGGAGAAAGGGCAAGCCTTCCTCCAGAACAAGCTCGGGGGGCTGGTCTAGAGAGTCCCTATAGTTCCTTTTGGCCCCACTGCCCTCTTCCTCCCAAATCCCCTCGCCAACCGAAAGAGATGATTAACGCTCCCTGACCACCATTGCGTTGAAGAAGTCTGGAAGGTGGCCTTACAGGCACAGCAGGAGGGTTCTCCTGTTCTCGTTACAAATGCATTAGGTCAAAGGTAGGTCATTTACAATGATACAGCGTGGTTTTTGTGTTGCTGTTACAGTTGCCTTTGTGAAAGTGCATTTTTTCTTGCTAGGGATGAAGAGTGACTGGGTTCCTGGTTCATCTTGGTTCATTCATACTGAGGTTGTAGCTTGGTCTTAGAAAGCCCCAAGGACAGTTTTAAACCACTCAAGTCAGGCAGAGTCTGAGCTTTTGGCAGTAACTTAGAAAACAGATTTTGATTTAGATTTTCCTGGTGTTTTCATGAAGTTGACGGAGGATCCATCTATGAGTACAACGATGGCAAAGTGTGTTTTACGCATGTCATTGGCCGGGGAGACTCTTTAAACAAGATGAGGTTAAGTGGGAAGCAAGAATGCATGTGTAAGAAAACATTAATGTTCATTGTCCAAAACCAGATTCTGGGAATGGATACTCTGAAGCTTCTGATTTGTTATGGATAAGCAGTTGACCATCCCTGCATTGCCTTGTCTGGACTACATGCGTTAAAAGAAGAAAATAAATCAGCATAAAAAGCTCCATGCTTTGTTTGAGAAGCCCATATTTAAAAGACCTGAATGGTCATAGAGTTTTACATAATATACAGGATTTTATTGCAAAATATTATTCAAGTATTACTTTCTTCTTAAAAAAGCATTAGGTGATTGCACAGTTATAGAATCATAAAATGGTTTGTGTTGTAAAGGATCTTAAGATCATCTAGTTCCAACCCCCTGCCATGGGCAGGGATGCCTTCCACTAGACTAGCTTGCTCAAGTCTGTGTCCAACCTGGCCTTGACCACTGCCAGGGATGGGGCATTTAGCACTTTTTTCGCCAACCTATTTCAGTGCATCACCACCCTCACAGTAAAAAACTTCTTCCTTGTATCTAACCTGAACTTCCCCTGTTTTAGTTTGAGCCCATTACCCCTTGTCCTATCATTACAGTCCCTGATGAAGAGTCCCTCTCCAGCATCCTTATAGGCTCTCTGCTTCAATGATTGGAAGCCCAGCATCAAATCTGGGATGTCTTTCTTCAGGTTATAAACAGGGCTGGAAGCAAAAGAAATGCTATCATTGCAGAGCTTGGTCGATACTGTTCTTGTGTGTCTGGGAATAAGCAGCTTTTCAAAGGAAGATAATTAACGAGGCTGCAGAATTAGGTAGTCCCTTCCTGTGGCTCCATGCTAACAGCCCAAGAGCTGTTAGCATGGGGTGGAGGAGAAGGGACTGAACTGTTGGGATTGTGTGTTTTGACCTGTTTGCTTAATGCTGCTTCTCCTTCCAGGTGAGATGGCGGGCGCTGGGCAGCGCAGAGGGAAGAAAGATGACAACGGCATCGGCACAGCCATTGACTTTGTGCTGTCCAATGCTCGGCTTGTGCTGGGTGTGGGTGGAGCTGCCATGCTGGGCATCGCCACGCTGGCTGTCAAACGGGTGAGCATGGGGCACCAAGGTGCTGGAAAGAGGGAATGGGAAAAGCCCCCAGGATGCTGGCGCTAGGCTGGGTAAAATGCAAGTGATAAACTCTTAACGACTCAAACTGTGCTTGCTGATGTTGCTTTAGATGTATGACCGGGCAATCAGTGCTCCCAGTAGCCCCACTCGCTTGAGCCAGTCGGGAAAGAGGAGTTGGGAAGAGCCAAACTGGCTGGGCTCCTCCTCACGCTTACTGACCCAGGACATGAAAACTAGCCTCAGCCGTTCCCTGCAGAACCTTCCCACTGATCCTTCAGCCGCAGACACAGGTAAGGAGCAGGAGAATACTTCTGCATTACAGTCATCCAGGCCTGTAAACCTTGTATTCATTTAGAGAAACACAGGAAAGAGAATGCTCTGTCTAGCTCAGGATTTTGGTATTTTATTTTAAGCAAGTCTGTTTGTAACTTCAAGAATTAAAGTCAGATTGGAAAGTAGTGAGTAACAGTCATCTGTTTGCATTCTTCATTCCTGTTATGGTTTTGAGCTTTATTTTTCAAGCTGAATGCTTACCTGGGCAATCTTTCCTGATAAAAAGCCATTCCATTCCTTTTAAGCTCTTTGTTGCTTTTTTTGGACCATTCCAGTTTGTGGTTTTTTGTTTTTTTTTTTTTTGTTTTTTTTTTTTTTCAGATGGGAACAAATTGTGAATGTACCTGCATTTTATAACAGTATTTTTGATGTTATTTCAGCCATTTTCCTAATAAATTCTGTAATGCTGTAAAAATTAGGATCAAGCTTTTAACTTGATTTCCAAATTCTCAGCAGGAAAGTCAGCTTCAGGATAGCAATAGATTTTCTGCTGAGGATTAGGCAGAGCTAGACAGCTGTGTTAAATGGGGTCTGCATCATTTGATCGAAATCCCCAAAAATGAGGCTTGAGGAATGCAACCGTTGATGATGGTCTCTTGCATTCTTGACTTAGCTATAACTTAAAATGGAAAAATAAGGGATTTTTGTTTCATGAACAGGCAATGAAGTCTGGTTCCTTGTGGTTTTGTGGGCCATTTACTTTTCACACAAAACCTCAGATCTGTCCAAAGCCTCCAGTGGGACACGAGACAGCAGCTGCTGAGGTTGGGCGAGATGTGTTTGTGTGCAGCTTGGTCAGCCATTCTGCATGTGTTGTGTGGCCAAATGCCTGTTGCCAAACAACTGTGCGACAGCTGATTGCCTTAATGGGGCCACTGACTTTGGGTTTCTCATGCATCTGTTAGGTACCAAGGCCCTTCCGAAGACCTCTTAGATCTGTAATTGTCATTGATAACTTCTGAAACTCTTGGTCCATATTAAAAGAATTCTGAAAGATAGATGGACACACTGCTATTTCTTTAGGAAGCCAGTCAGAAAAAAAAATGGGCTTAGAGAATGTGTGCGGGTTAGACACTGCTTAATAATGTGGGTGGCAGCATGAAGCATTGTATTGTGCTTAAGAGTGGGCCCCCTGTTCTTTGGTCAGTGAAAGGTTGAGGGAAGTTTGAGTTTGGGGTGTGATTTCCTGAGCTCTGCTGATCCCAAGGTCTATCACCTCGTCATCCTGGTAAGTGTTGGTCAGACTCCTAACAACTATTTCATTACACGGTGGTGTGATCTTCTCTGATCTTATGCTCTAGTCAGGACTGGGTTTTGCTGATAATCTGTAAAAATCCATTCTAATGTTAAAAACTTAATGAGATCGTGATGGTTGTTGAAGAATGTCTTATCCACTGGTCTGGCATCATGCTGAGAGCTTCTGAACTGGTAAGAGTGCTGAATTTTTGATGAAATTGAACTGAGTTGCTGCCCACATAACTATTAACATCATGTACAAGGAAGTAATTTTAGTCTGTTCTGGCTAAATTCCAAATCTAGTAACTTGTTTTCATCTGGTTTGTTGCTTGTAGTAGTATCTTTTGAAGTTTCTCAGCGCACCTCCCTTTTGACTGATACCTGTGTAAAGCATGCAAAATGTCTGCTAAAAGCTTTTTG
Organism: Forpus xanthops; assembly: GCA_032466535.1. Taxonomy (NCBI): domain Eukaryota; kingdom Metazoa; phylum Chordata; class Aves; order Psittaciformes; family Psittacidae; genus Forpus; species Forpus xanthops. The sequence continues at coordinate 11,132 of JASSUY010006111.1, read as the reverse complement.
AGTCTTTGGAGGCTGCACTTTGTGCTGCAAGATTTTCTTCTGCGGATCCCTTCATGGTGAGACACTGCAGAGGATCAGCAGTTTTCTTTCTGTCTTGCAGACTTTTTCCGACCCGCAAAGCCCAAGCCATCTGCCAAGAGGAGTCAAGTGGAGCTGAAAAAATCTCGCCTTCGCCTGTCTCTGCAAGAAAAGCTTTTTGCTTATTACCGAAGGAAGGTGGCTATCCCAGCAGAGGAGCAGGCCCGGGCCAAGCAAGCAGCTGTGGATATCTGTGCTGAGCTGCGCAGCTTCCTACGTGCCAAGCTGCCGGACATGCCCCTGCGTGACATGTACCTCAGTGGCAGCCTCTATGACGACCTGCAGGTAATTCCCTGGGCCGCATGACGGATCATTATCCAGGCAGCTGACGAGGCAGGAGCATCTCAGGCTTCCCTGTTGGCAGTGCTGTGTCAGCATAGCATTCCTTTGTAATAAGGGTCCTGGTGTCACCTTTCCCACAGTGGAGTCAGGCGTTTATTTCTGCAGTACTGTTTGAACAGGCGTGACCAGGCTGCTCTGGTGCTGTTGGCAAAGCATTTGATTTCTGCTGGTTTATTTCTCTTGGTTATTTCAGCCCTTCTTTCCTTCCCCTCTGATTCTCCCTTTAGCTGTTTGTTTCTTGCTGTTTATCTGGTAGACCTGTGTTTTCTCTCAGTCCTTTCTGTCTCCTTCCACATAAATGATACTGCCCTAGTACTCCTCAGTATTCATATAAGTCTCCCCTTGGACAGCAGCCCCTGCTGCATATCTCCCTGATGTGAAGGTGCCCATGGCTATAGTGAGTGATTCAGAGGCACGCTTTTTTTGTTTGAATCAGAGCTCTGGAATGGAGCTTCGAGGATCCAGTGAAACTTAGATCAGAGGTCTTAATCACATTGGTGAAAAGGGATCATTAATGACCTTTTTCCAAACAACGTAGCAGACCAGGTGAGGGCAGTGCCTAGTTGTACAGCGGGATAATTAAACTTTGCCAATTTAAGTTTGTCTAGAAACTTTATACTCTGCTTCCTGTTTTATATTATGTGCTGCTGTGCCTTGAGCCAGCTGCATCTCACATACATGGAGTGGACTTAGAGCAATAGGAGGCAAAGTAAGTCATCTATATGCAGTCCATGTTAGGTCCTGAAGTATTTAAAGACCTCTAAATAGGACATACCGTATAGACACTAGCTTGGGTAACCTTGGAGTCATCCCACTGATCATGGGAAATAGTTCTTCAGAATGTCCTTTGACAAAAGGAGGCAGTGAATCCCACACAGAGAGGAGAGTGAAGACAGCTGAATCCTTATTCCAGGTTCCTTTGACCAGAAGGCTATCTAAACATGGTGGATAAAACTGAGTGTAGAGAGGGACAGCATGTTCTTACTGACTTTTCTCTCTTGTGAAAGGTAGTGACAGCTGACCATATCCAGCTCATTGTGCCTCTGATGCTGGAGCAGAACCTGTGGTCATGCATCCCCGGGGAGGACACTATCATGAACATTCCTGGCTTCTATTTGGTGCGTCGGGAAAACCCGGAGTACTTTCCACGTGGAAGCAGCTACTGGGACCGCTGTGTGGTAGGGAGTTACCTTTCCCCCAAAACTGTAGCAGACACCTTTGAGAAAGTTGTAGCTGGTTCCATCAACTGGCCAGCAATTGGAACTCTCTTGGATTATGTGATCCGTCCAGCAGCTCCACCAGCTGATTTGACACTGGAAGTCCAGTATGATCCAGAACGACATCTATATATTGACTTCCTTCCATCCCTGACTCTGGGTGACATCATCCTTGTGGCCAAACCCCATCGATTGGCCCAGAATGACAATTTGTGGCGACTGAGCCTGCGGCCAGCAGAAACGGCTCGCCTCCGAGCCCTAGACCAGTGTGATTCTGGCTGCCGTTGCTTATGCCTGAAGATCTTGAAAGCAGTATGCAAGTCAAACCCAGCCCTGGGTCACCTCACTGCCAGCCAGCTCACCAATGTCATCCTGCACCTATGCCAAGAAGAGTCTGACTGGTCCCAGGACATGCTGGCCGATCGCTTCTTGCAGACGCTGAAGGGGTTGATCCGATACTTGGAGGCAGGTGTCCTCCCTAGTGCTCTGAACCCCAAGGTGAACTTGTTTTCAGAGCTCACCCCTGAAGAAGTGGATGAGTTGGGCTATACTCTCTACAGCTCTCTGTCAGAGCCAGAGGTCTTGCTGCAAACGTAACGGGGCCTTACCTAGAGAAGTGTTGATAGGGTTTAGCCACAATGGACTTTGATTGCCACGAAATATGTCTCCTCTATCTCTCTCTCTTTTTTCTCTCTCTTTCCTCTCCGTCCCCCAGCCCTCCCCCCTCCCCTTCCTCTTGGTTCATTTTTATTTCCTGCTGTGGAGTTGGTGCTCCCACTGAATTTCTTGGTGCTACTGGTCCATTTCCACCATCTCTGCCCCAACAGGCACCCATTGGCTACAGAAAAGAGGCTAAAACTGCTGCTCTAAGATCTCACATCCATTCTGCCAATATTTTAAGTGTCTACAAAAAAAAATAAACCAAACTATGCACTTCTTTGTTCTGTAGTACAGTTACTGCAGTTGAGTCCATTTTGGTTTGAAGAAGGTGGAACTGGGCTGGTAAATCCAGTGACAATTTCAGCAGACTTGCATTGAGATCCTTTCCTCCAGCCTGACTTTGCCCCATGTTTCTTTTTCCCTGCTGTTTCACACTGTCTCCTCTTTTTTTTGTTTTTTAGGTCCTTTTTGGTCCCTTTGACCCAGTCATGCAGGGCTGACTGAGGGAGATGTTTTGGATTGGGTTGTTTTTTTTTGTATTTCTGAGGGGTTAATGATGACACTGGTGGTATTTAGGGCTGTAGAGCTTGGAACAGGAGAATGCCCAGGGATCCTGCTCCTACAGAGCCTTCTCATCCTTGGAAGGAGTAAGGGCTGAGGCTTGTCCAGTCTGCTGCAACACAGCCTCCAGTATGGGCAGTTCTTACTGAAGCCATCATAAGGGAGCGAGAAGCTTTTGTGGTCTGGCCTGGTTATGAGACTGAAGGAGCAGGGCTTGCCATTCCTGCCTAGCCAGATGTGCTGGATGTTGCTGGTGGGAATGGCCCTGGGGAATGGAGAACAGGGCAGCTCCTTGGATGTCTCTGGCCTAGAGGAAGAGAGGCTGATCATGGGGGAGGGGTGGGAGACACACATGGGAACAGGGATTATTTTTTCATCTTTTCCACAGGAGATTATGGCTGTTCTGGTTTATGGAGAGGGGAAGCAGGACTGCATGCCTCAAAGGGCTCTGTGATAAGCGCACGTAAGCCAGATTCTCACCAGCCTTAAGTCTGTGAAGGTGACAGGACTGAACTGGTGTCATCAGCAAGTTTCTGTCCCATACACTGATATTAGAGTACATATGCAGAGATGGCATTTGGAGATATGTTGTCTTTGCCATCTGCTCTCAGTATGTGTTTTAGTCCCCTCCCCAGCCACCTCAGAACTGAGGCTGTCCGTCCCCTTCCTCATTCCCATGCGCTGACTTTCCAGTGCTCCCAGTTCACAATTACTCTTGGAAAGCTGGTGAAGGCACACCTTCCTGTTCTGTTTGGATCTGTTAGTAATGCAGTTCTGCCCACTCCTGCTTACGGCTGCTGTCAAGCTGTTCTCCAGCTGCCCTCCCGTTTGCTGCTGACTGTGGTGTGGGCTTCAGGGGGCAGCTGGTACACTGCTGGTCTCCTAAACTAGCCACATAGTCTTTCTTCATTAAGCCTTCTGGCCTCCTGACTTCAAAAAGGGAGAGAGAAGGTGTCTTCCCGAGCCTCTCTCAAAGACCAGTTATTGCAGAAACACATCTTTTCCCAGCTTTAGTACCTTTCTCTCCCTTGTTGTCTGGCCTCCCTCACCAATGGAGGGAGCTACTGCACTACCAGTTTGGAGGGAGCAGGAATTCTTTTTTTCTTCCCTTCCTCTCAGGGCTTCCCCCATTCAACAGCAAAGTTTCAAGGTGAGTTTCAGCAGTGGAACCACAGAGGGGAGTCTTCAGTCCTTCCTTTCTTCTTAGAGGCAGTGCTGGTGAGATGAGGGAGGGAGCAACTTTCCTTGGACAATCTGTCCATTTTAGCCAGTATGTCAAATAGTGTTCCTATACAGTGATAACGCAACATTGCATTTTAAATTATTTAATCCTTAGGGTACTGGTATTTTCTAGACTGCCAGATGTATACTTTGAAGTGCGTGTGTGTATATTAAGTCCGTAAGTGTATAAAAGGTTAACACAAATTCGTTTGTATGATTCTGTGTGTTGTAAGTTTTGCAGCAGTCAGTGTTAGTCAGCTTTTGATTGCTTTTCACTCTGGTTCCCAGATTTTCTTCCCCTCTTCCTTTCCCTGCCTTCCACTGCCTTTCTGATGTCAGCCTTCCTAGCCTAAAAGCAGACAGATGAGACTTGGAGCCTATGGGCTATTTGGGGAAATTCCCCTTTCTTTTAATTACTTGAAGGTCAACAAAAATATTAAAGTATGTGGGTTGTCAGGAGCTCCCTGTAAGTTCATTTTTTCAGTGTCATCTCACCCCTTCACTTGGTGCTGACTCCAATACCATGGTCTTCACATAGAATGTTGTTGAGCAGCAGCATGGTTTGGAATGATCAAAACTGTAGAAACAAAGAAAAGTGAGACGTAAACAGAAGGAAGCCAACGTCTTAGCTGGCTTGTGTCACATACATATCTTTTTACATATGAATGCTTTTACTTCTTCCTGGCAACCTAATGAATTAATATTTTACGGCCATTTCTTGCTGCTATTGAGCTCAATTTGTGTATCAAATGGAGACTGAAGCTGCCTTCTTGCCTTTTCTGTAGCCTTTGCTCCACTTCACTTGAATCACTCCCATCAGTTCTTCTCTTCAGTTGTGCCCTCCTCTGCGCTAGCCACAAGCCCGTTCTCGGGATGCAAATGCTCACTTCCTACAGGCAGCCACCCCACTGGGCATGGCATTCTCAGCAGAGGCCAAAGATGTAATGTGTCACAGGGACACTGCAACAAGGAGTATTTCAAGAGTGGGGTCAGGCATAAGGAGCAACAGAGGCCAGGAAGAAGGAGTAGGGTAAATCTTCAGGAAGCTTACATAATGCTGTACCCAGCCTGTGTGTCAGACACACTGCTGCAGCATCCTTTGAACCAGCACTTTTCAGTATTAAACACAGTACATGTGTTGACGTACAGCCCAGAGGGCTGTCTCACCTATGGGTAGGCTCCTTCCTAGTCAAAGCTATAGCACAAAGCAGGGGGACCTAAAGATGAATGTGAAGAGGGCAGCAGGGCAGCCCCCAGCCACCTTCCTGGCAGAGCTGCTCAGAGACAGATTGATTGTAAGAGGCCCAGAGCTGTGTGGGCTCTCAAGGGTGCTTCCCATGAGATTGTCGTCTTGGTCCCTGTAACCATGGGGCGAGGACCAACTTGCTAAGCTGTGGGGTTTCACTGTTGCTGAGCTCTGCTGCTAATCCTTAAAGTCAGATGGATTTCTTTTCTGCACGTTTAAAAGCAATTATGAAAGAAAGAGGCTGCTTTCTGCCTCCTGGTGAGCTGCCATCAGGGCCCTCACTCTTAGTTAGCATGTGGGTACTTACAGTGAGAAATGAAGATGATGCCCCATCTCTTCCAGGCCTGGAGGCTGCAGATTTGCAAAGGGGAAAGTCTAAGTGCATGGTCTGTGACAGAGTGCGTGAAATTCCAGAATAAAATGACTTTCCACAGTACCCTGGTTGTCTCTGGTGTGTTTGTAAACAAAGGAGCGTCTCTCAGCGCATCACCTTCACCCTGACATAATTCTTCACCACACCAGTGGCAGTGCCAGTCCCGGCTTGGAAACTGACGTGCCCCTTGCTGATTCACTTGCTTTCCCTCTGTGGCTCTCTGCAACTTGTCTTGAGAAAGCAGTCAGCTCGGTGCTGCAGCTCGCTGGCTCCTGGCAGCGTTCGCACCAGTCACAAGATGATGTGTAATTATGGCACTGCACCTCCCATCCTTTCTCTGATAGCTGCATGCCTGGGCAGGCACCTGCTTTTCATGTGGCTCTCCAGAATTCTCAGGCTTCTGTGCCTCTTAATATTAAGCCTTCTTGTGCAATCTCCCCTGCTCAGTCACGTTTCTTTCTCTATGCCCATCCTCTCCCTGGCCGGATGCGCTCCTCCACTTATCCAAGCATCAGCCTTGAGGCAGTGACGAAGCCACTGTGCTTTTATCTGATCTAACCAAAGCTCTTCCAAGTAAGACCCAGATCTATGTGCCTGCTTGGGGTGGAGCAGAAGTGTTGAACGTAAAGCACAAAGGGATGGCTGCTTTTGGTGGATGCTAGGCTACTTACCCGTAGAAAGGCATTCTGTGGGGACATTGTCCTGTGAGACTTGTTTTAATAAGGACTCAGCAATTAACATTTAACAATCTTGGAGGCTCAGGGGAGACCTTAGAGCAGCTTCCAGTACCTAAAAGGAGCCTACAAGAAATCTAGAGAGGGACTTTTTACAAGGGCACGTACTGACAAGACAAGGGGAAGCGGCTTTAAACTGACAGAGGGAAGATTTAGGTCAGCCATGAGGAGGGAGTTCTTTCCTGTGAGGGTGATGAGGCTCTGTCACAGGTTGCCCAGAGAAGCTGTGGCTGCCCCATCCCTGGCAGTGTTCAAGGCCAGGTTGGACAGAGCTTGGAGCAACCTGCTTTAGTGGAAGGTGTTCCCGCCTGTGGCAGAGGGTTGGAACTGGATAAGCTTTAAGGTCTCTTCCAACACAAACCAGTCTGGGACTCTGATACAAAGGGAATCTATATCTCTTAACGCTTTTTTTTTCGTGATACCCGTCACCTGTGGTGTTTTGGGTTTTTTCCTTTATTCTGTGATAGAAACAGATCATATGAGATCAAGCACGTTACACATCATATGGAGCCTTATGGGAACAGCTAAAATGAGCTGCTTTGTGCAATCTGTGCCAGGCATTACCACCTCAAGTTAATGCCCCTGGAAAGCCTGGAGCTTGCAATACATGTTTAATGTATGCAGTGGTTTGCGCCTTTGCATAAAAGCTATCCTGGCATGAACAGGGAGGAAAGATCAAAAGATATGCATTTGTTTAATGTAGTGAAGAAATAATTGAGGGGAGTCAGGATAATTATTTCAAGTATGGAAAAGGTTGCTACGAAGAACGGCATAAATGGTTCTTGAGGCTGCAGAGGCTCTGTGTCTCTCTTCTTAGCCTAAGGAACAAACGGCTTAGGAAGAAGATGAATTTTGGAAAAAGCACAATACTTTGCGTGCTTTGTTATACAACCACAGCCCTGTCCTGGAAATGGAGCAGTAAAATTACATTTAATGATTTCTTTTTGTCTGTCCTCACTTGAAACGGATAAATAAATAAACTCCAGTCTGATTCTCCTGTGGCTGATCTTAGGCTGGGGGAGAGGAGGAGAGGATGGCTGCACCCCAAATTTGAGATTATCATGCTAAAGCATTGAACTAGATGATAAATATTTCTTTTCTTCCCCAGATACTTCATTGCCTCTGAGGGGATTTTTAAGGTTTATTTTAATGCTCTGAATTCTGGAAAAGATGCAAACAGCTGCTGGTTTTTAAATTTAGTTTCATGGAAAAAAGAGGGGCCTCTTCCAAATGAGGAGGCTCTCTTCCAGGTAAGATAAAATATGTTGATCTGCTCCCTGCACTTGGGTATGATTCAATGGCTCCAGAATAGCTCACTGAATCTGCAACTGGATCTCGAAATGTTGGGCTTTGCTCACAGATGCAGCAAGCAAGAAATGGGAGATTTCCCCTCCTGCCAGTGAAATCCAGTATTGGCTCCCAGTCCTAGGACTGCTACAGTCTAGACACTTGGAAACTGTTTGAGATATCTGGATTTTATCTTCTTTATCCTTGTCAAGCTTAGTTATGGTCTGAGGGATTCAATATCCTCCCCCTCCCATTTTAAGATTCAACTTAAAATAGCTCTCATGTAACAAGTATGTCCCCTACACAACTGGGGATAGCAGAGTCTAAAAGTTTTCCTAGTGTACTCTGAGAAGGGCAGCATCATCCACAAGTCACAGAGCCAGAAACGTGGTGGCGAGCAGGCTAATATCTTCATAGTATGTGATCCTGCAGAATAATCCTGCAAAGGTAAGGCAAAAAAAGAGTGGTCTAACCAACAGGTAAGGCACATAAAATCTGAAGTTGTTCTGTACATGAAAGCGTTCTCATCATTTTATGAATAGCAGGAGAGTGGGAGACAGTTTGGCTTGTGAAACTCAACTTTTCATGGTCTTAAGCTTTCCTAAGTACTCACGCAGAAGTCAGTTCTGAACAAAATCACTTTAAACACACTAAAAGTGAGATTGATTTTTATTTTGCTGCCCTGGTCCAATTTCCCTGGCTCCAGTGGCTAAGTAGCTCTTTGATCTGTCTATTAACACTCAGTGCTAAGCTTCTCAGGGGAAATGTATATACACATCAATTCTAACCACATTCTTCATGAAAAGCCATCTCTCACAAATAATGGGCAAAAGTTGCTTTTCTGAGTTTTCAGGTTTGTTTTGGATCCTCTTTTTTAAGCAACAATTAGTTCAGCACAAGCCAACCCCTTCCCCTGTCCCTCACTAGGGTAGAATTGTCACCGTTTCATAGGAGCACAAGAATGATACATTGTGCCGTCAGTCATCCCACTACAACGATCCCAGTCCTGTAAGTCTCTCTTGTCTCATTCTGCTCAGCATTCTAAAGAACAGAGACCTAACAGGCAACAGACACATGGGCATAGATGGCAAACGATGTTGGCTCTTCACATGTGCTGTGACAGACACTACTTCAAAACTCAGAATGCCCTGGCAGGCTCCTTACCTCCTCCAAAAGGCAAGAAGCAATCACTCCCTGGAATCAGTGTGGCAGCAAGACATTTTTGCCTTCAAGTTCTTAAATTTATTCAGCACAGAGGATAGTTACAGCCTTGGACATAATAAGTACTGCCGCTTATACAGATAATACAGTCTGAATTATATTCAACTCCTGGCTGCTCACAGCAGCAGTGATACACTGTCAGAGCGCCTGCGATGTGCTGAAGCAAAGGTAGTGCAAGATAGGAATCCCATAGGCCACAGAACTGCAGCTCCCACACTGCTTGTTAAGAGAGCATGTTGGCAGGGGCCCAGCTACCTGGCATTCATGTGGAGGTTAGGTTTTGCTGAGGCAAGCGCGTGACCAAGGCACAAGCCTTCTCTTATCCAAATCAGTGCCTGTGGCTGTGAGAGAGACAGTTGAAATCATCTTGCACGATGAGCTCATGATTTGGATTAGGAATATTTCTCCTTTCTTTTTGTTTTTGTTTTGCAATTTATTTCTTATGTAAGAAGAGAAAATTCATAAAAAGAATGATTCATCTTCAGTTCATCATTTTGCACAACAAAAGAAGATGCCTGGTGTCACCAGCAGACTGGGCTCCCAAGCCTTGTGGCCTGGGACAGACTTCACCCTTCTATGGTCAGACAGAGCCTATCCTGCCTAGAGGAGACCTGTATGTCTGATAAGTGCTCAGCATCTAAATCAGTCTCACTGAGACAACATGACTAAGGTGAATAGCTCAAATGTTACCTTCCTGAACAGCACCTATGTTGCCTCAGACCCAGAGATGTTTGCTGTCATCATGATCCCAGTACAAGGCCTCAACAAAGTCTCTCCCTCTGAGTGCCAAAAGAGGAGGCCAGCAGTGCCTCCCTGGCAGAGGTGGGTTGCTGTGCCTGGTTTCTCAGGCAGATCTGGCTTTGGCCTGCAAACAGCTCCCTCAGCAGTCAAGCACAGAAACCTCCTCCTGTCAAAAGAACCGCAAACCTCTCTAATACCAGTAAGAGGGGCAACGGACTGAGAAGCCACAGTACCTATTCAGTACAATACTTTGGCCACAAAGTCTTCTTTTGGGACTATTACGTAGTTTGCCCACGGCCAGTCTCCCTGTAACACATCTGAAGTGTCTCTGCTGAGGCCACCCACAAGCCCAAGTGCAAGTTCAGGGAGCAAAGCATTCTCCAAATCTTCTGGAAGAATTTTCTCTCTGGCATCATTTGCCAACTCTCCTAACAAGAGACCTTAGGAGGCAAAATGACAGTAATTTAGGAAAAAGCTATAAGTGAAATGATACCACAACTGCATCAACATCTGCCAAGACTTTCTCTCTCCTCCTCTGTTAACAAGTATATATTAAAACAGATTGAAGCCTGCTGGTAAATTCCAGCCACTGAGCAGCTGCTGCCTCTGACGAGTGGAGATGTATTACTGAATAATGTCTTCAGTGTTCTTCCCCAAGGATCTGGGGAGCTACAGCCTCAACAGTGATTTATCCCCAGATGAGTTTCAGAGCTTCATCTGAACTAGCTGTTTTGTCACTGTTCCTGAGGAAGCTCCCTGCCAGCATCAGAGGTAAAGAGACCTCTCACACACACAAAATATCCCCAGGATTCTGTTTTGTTTCATTAATAGGGTATAACCGTTCACAGCCTTTCCTCCCAGCCTTATCAAGACCCTCTGAAGTTACGTGAAGTAGAAAACAAATCCCCAGCTGGAGCACACAGAGCATAGTCTGGTATTTCACCAGCCTTTCACTGTACAGCCCCCCTCACTGAACAATAACTCAAGCTTAAATAACCTTTCCACCTGCTTCAGATGAAGCTGCTAGTTTAGATGCCAGGTTCAGGTGTGCAGTGTGATTGGTATGGAATGACAAAGGAAGGAGTCCTTGTGCTGACATGTGTAAGGGACACTAAGTCAAAGACAAATCCACTGCAGTGACCACGGGCTGTTAACTCACTCACTGGTGTCTACGGCTCTCTGAGATGTTGCAGTCTCATAATTTGTACCTGTCTGTAAGGCCTCACCTCTTGCTAGCTTCACATTGTCAGGAAGGAGGAAATGTGCATCACTACTCTCCTCTCCATCCTTTAGCACAGAAAGACACAAGGTTGGTTGGATTTGATGATCTTAAAGGTCTTTCCCAACCTAGCTGATTCTATGGTCAGAGCAATTCCAGGCACAGCTACAGGTTGGGCAGAGAAGAGATTCAGAGCAGCCCTGCGGAGAAGGACTTGGGGGTGTTGGCTGAT
>JASSUY010006106.1:36036-56921 GCA_032466535.1 Forpus xanthops | reverse complement strand
TGCTGTCGCCGCGGCGGCTGTCGGGCCCGCTGCCCGCCGGGCTGTCGCAGTGGTTCCCGGCCCTGGAGGTGCTGGATGTGAGCGGGACGGGGCTCGCGGAGCTGGGCGAGGAGCTGCTGGCCTTACCGCATCTCCACACGCTCCTGGCTAAGAACAACCGGCTGGGTGGGCCCGGCTCGCTGCCCAAGAGGATGGGGCAGGCCCCGCTCGGCCGCTCCCTCCGCGTCCTCAACTTCAGCGGGAACCGGTTCGCCGAAGTGCCGCCCGCCCTGCTGGAGCTCCGCGGGCTGCAGAGCCTCAGCCTCGGCGGAAACCGCCTCCACGGCATCCCACCCGACATCCAGGAGCTCCGCAGGTGAGCGCAGGGCGACGGGCGGGGAGGGAAGGGGCAGCGATTCGGTGGCTGCCGAGCAGACACATCCCGATCGCCTTGCACGGCCCGCTTGAGGAGCGAGCTGTGTTCGGTGTCTGTGGGCAGTGCTGCTGCTAAGGAGGCTCTTCCTGTTCAATAGATGAGGTTGTCAAAGCTCAGAGCCGCTCTTCAGGCGGGTGACAGGCCTGCGCTCAGAGAATCGCTGTCAGGGTTTCCTTGGGCTGCCTTGGAGCAGAGCCGGCTTTCCTAATGACAGTGGTTGGTATGGGTGTTGACATGCGGAAGGCGCTCCCTGGCTTTGCTTTAATGTGCATCCCCAGGCAAGAGTAAAATGAAAACCCTGGTCTCATGCAGCTCATGGTTGCACAGTGGTCTGCAGAGGAGAATAAAGACCTGGTTATGGCCTATTGAACAATAGGGCCTTTCTGTTGAGCTCCAGTCTGAATAGGATGCTTGCAGGCATGGCTGGGGTTTGTTGTAGTTCTTTCCACCATACAGCTCATGTAGGGCTGACAGGTTGGAAGCATAGAGCCCTAGGCTGTGCTCAGGTGCAGTGGTATGTCTGCCCTGGTGCTGGGTCAAACCACTGCAGGTCAATGACATGGAAACCTGGGGCTGAATCACAGCAGTTATGAACATTGGTGGGCATGGGAACAGCTCTTGGGTAGGACCAGGTGTTGACTGCCCATGTTGACCTGGGATGGGTGCTTCTGAAGTCTGCAGTCTTCCTGGGCAAGCCAGAGGCCACGTTCTGTAACCTCTGTGACACACAAGCATCTCAGTATGTTCCTATGGTTGCCCAATCCTCAGACTCCCCCCAGTGTGGCTCTGTGCTAGGACTTTGGGTCTGGACTTTCTTCCCTGCAGCTCTTTGCCAAGGAACTTGCCAGAGACAGTCTCTCTTACCCCAGTTCCAGCAACCTTGACCCCAAGTAGCTGATGGCTCAGCAGAGCTGTGTCCAGTGGGAGCACAGGATGTTGTATGTGCGGTGCTGTCTCCCATGGCCCTAGATGAAAGGTACCAGAACTGCTTCAGTACTGACAGGAAATGCTTTTTGTCCACCGCAGTATTATACAGTCGGGTGTGTGGCTTTTGCCCAGGTGGCACAGTGTGCACCTGCTGAGGCTCTGGTTCTAAATTAACCTATGTTTCAGAGATGCTGTGAGGCATTTTGAGTGCTAGAGTGCCTGTGTCCTTCATAGAATAGGGATGCATCTTGCGTTGGGGCTCTCGTGAGGGGGAACCTCTGCGTTCTCACTGCTCAGGACCAGTTGCTTCAGGGATAATGAAAGAAATGAGGACACTGGCATCAATTTGACAGGAGAGGAGGCCAGTTGTATGTAGGATGTGATCCACATTGCCTCCATAGCATGCGTGGTAGCATCCAGGATGTTGCACCCACCTCTGAGGCAGATGCTCCCTGCTACTCCTCTAAGTGCTCTCTTCTGTAATTAGGGTTTCTCACTCTCATTTCTTCTCCCCCCTTACCCCTCGTTGCCAAGAAATGAAGCCTCAGCCCTGCTCTTTGTTATGCTGCTGACCCCAGGAAGGTAGGGCTGTGTGTGGGTCTCCATCCTACATAGCTGTCACAATACTGCTCGTGGTTATTTGGCTTTGTTCCTCTGGCCTGCCCTGAAGCAGGGCTCCTGTTTGTCCTGTCCTGCAGCTTCTCTTGGGCAGGTCATGCTTGAACCCAAGGACAGTTCTGAGAGGGCAAATGCAGGCAAAGCTATTGAGCTGTTTATCATTACAAAGAGATGTGTCAGGTAGAAAAACTAGACTAGACCCAGCTTGTGTCTGCTGCCCACGTAAGAGCTGCTAACTCATTGAACTTCTGCTTATGTTCCACCATAATATAATTGAACTTTAGCTCAAGATAGCGAATCTGTGCGCTGCCATGATCACTGGTTTCTTTACCACTGTGCTATGGGTGTCTCTTCTGTAACTGGATTGCTTAAGTAACAAAAGGGAGCAGCACACTTGCTTGCCAGAGCTGGGAGTGCTTTATAACATAATACTCCTCCAGAGGGTATCCTGAACCTACTCATCAGGAGCCAGATACCAGTGGCCTCACACCCTTGCCAAAAGGATAGTATATTCCTATTGGAGAGGAGCTGCTGCCAGTCCCAACTCCCTCCCACGTGCCAACAAGAGAGGTGTCAGCAGTGTGAGCATACACAGTGTTGGAAGTGGGTAAAACAAACCTGAGCAAGGACAGGGCAGAGCCAGTCCTTGTGGCAGGACAGCTAGGGGACATCTGTTGTGTGTCTGAACTCTGGGCTGGGAGGTAGGACCTGATGTTGGGGCTTCTGTTAACCTCTCAGGTTGCAAGTATCCATCTCTCTGCTGCTGGCAAGCCAAGACTGAGCCTTTTTCCTTGCATAATTTCCCATAAAAGAAATTTTTCTCATGTTTTGTGGTCTCTGAGGCCACAGAGGAATGCAGGCAGCACTTTGACCGGACATGTTCCTCCTGCTGGTACTTATTGTTCCTGAGGCCAGCAGTTCTCATCCCGTGACCCTGGCAGCTTCCCAGTTGCTCCTGTCACTGATTATACAGCAGAGTTGCAGAGATTGAGAAATACTTCTTTATGTTTCCAGGGAATGTCTGAGCTCTGATGAAGTCTCTCAAACAAAATAACTCACTGATAACTAAGCTTCTTGTCTTTCCATGCACTCCATCATTTCCTGATGTCATTTTTGAAGGGGTAGCAGATCAGTTCTAGTGAAGGCCATGAATACAGCAAGTAAGGAGTCTACGGGTGAACTTGAAACAGTACAAAGCTGATGAGTGTGAATCTGCTATAAGGGAAGGGACATGCTGGCAGCTACCAATGCGAAGGCTGTGGAATGAGAGGTGGGTAGCATGTGTTGTCATTCACATGAAGATAATAAATGCACACATTTGCAGCAAGCTGGGATCAGGAATTTTATGCAGTAACTTTTCCCTATCAGGTTCCTTGTGATTTGACAAGTTAATGAACACTGATAAGAACCACAGCCAGTCCTGCTGCCATCTTGTCTTACTCCTTCCAGCTTTAGCCATCTGCCCTACCCTTGCCCACACAAATCTTTGTGTGTAGTACAAGATCCTGCATGGAAAGCAAGTGCCTTCTGATGCTTGAAGCATCCTTGCCATGGCTTCATAAGGGGATAGTAATAATTGCTCTCTTGATGGCAGCAGGATGATGCTGACCGTAGCAGGCTGGCACCAAAGATGAATAGCAGTACTTTTTCCTCCTGATTCCACTGTAAGTGTCTAGTGTGACCAGTGACAGCCTTTTACCTTTCTAAGAAAGGTAAGTGTGGCCCTGCTGAGGGCTTTTTCTTTGTCATGCTGAGGCTGTGCCTCCTCCTTCTGCATGCCCACCCCCCCAGTCACTGTCAGCTAGCAGTGTCAGCAGAGTGTAAGCCTGAATTGCAGCAGTGGCTGTTGCTGTGAATTTAGAGTAGAAAATACGACAGATGGGATGTTCTTGCCCCCTTTACATTGCTTTCCTGTTTGTTGTCAGAAAAAAAGATGAGCTTACATAGTCAGATGTGGCACTTTTTCTGGAGTTCTCCTACCAACATTGACCTCGCTGGGTTTTCAGTGTGAAGTGTTATGGTCAGTCACTCTTAGACTCTATTCACAGCCCACAGCAGCTCCTTAACTGTGATCTGCATGAACATCCCACTGCTGCCTTGGTTCTGTGTCTCCTTCCTCTGCTGATCCAGCTGGGGGTGCATTAAGGGGAAACGTGTCTTGTAGCTGAAATGTGCCCATTCTGGACAAAATGTGTTTGGCAAGTCTGGTAAAATACAGCCCTGATCCCCACTGTCCAACTGTGGCTTTTGGCTTAAAGAGTGCATGGATTGCCCTCCTCAGTGTGCACGCTTGGGGAGATGCCTTGCAAGTGTCCCCTGTAAAGGGGAAGGCTCTCAAGAACTTAGCAAAATGCAGTTGATACCTGAGCAAAATGGATCTGCTCATGTGAGTTTCGAGCCTCTGTTGTAGCGAATGCTCTCACGCTCAGGACAGCACCAGGAACAGGCAGAAGAAGCTTGGAGAAGAGCCAGCCTCTTCCCAGGCATCTGCCATGCATGCTTCTTTCCTCCTTGCTTGGATTCCTCTAGTAAAGCCCAGTTGTGCAAGGGTTGGGATCAAAGGCCTTAAATGCCTAACTGGATTCATCCAAGTTTTGTGTGAAGGCTTAGATGCAATGAAAACCAAAGTATTTGCTTTTATTCGTGGGTAGTATTATGCATGTTAGACAAGCATACGCTTAAGAACGGCTGTTCCAGTGTGGGAACAACAGCAAGTGAAGCTTTGATAAAGATGGAGCATTAGGAAATGTGCTGCCTCCCTTTTTTCATCTCCTCTTCAAACATTTTGCAAATAGTTTTCAGACTGTTTGATCTCAGATTTGCGTGTCAGCAAAGGCTTTGCTTTCTCTCGGGAGTTAGCACATCGTAGAACAGGGTTAACAAGAGTGTATTGTGGGCTGCTTTTCAAATGCCTCCCTTGCCTCAGCCTCAAAACTGCCCTGGAAATTTCTTGCTAAAAAGTTTATCTCCCAAAGACCTGGAGCACTTCCAGGCTCCCGAGTTTCTTTTAGATTGCCTATGGAGATGCAGCCGTTTGATGGCAGCTGTTAAATTTTATCCAAAGAAGCATCTGTGGGGAAACAGGATGGATTGAAAATGGGAATATGTTCTGTGCCAGGAGACATTCTCCCCTTGAAACATGACTATGAAAGTGTTGTGGTAACTGATAGCGTTTCAAAAATACCTCTAGTAGTCAGTGAGCTCTTCTTATTTACTGTTCGGGGGCTTTTCCATTTGGTTTGGGGTATGTGATGACCTTTAAACCTCAAGAACAAACTCAGATGAGAACATACAGTCTCCTGGCACGTTAAGCTTTGCTGCCACCACTGGAATTGACTCCTGATTGTTTGAGCATTTCCCCACTCTGTTCCTCTATGTAAAAGGGTTTTCACTGCCACCCTACAGCCCAGTGGTGTGTAATCCCAAGGTGTGATGGACTTGGACTGCTGGCTGCCACTTGGCAGCAGGTAGTACTGGCTGTGCTGAGTGCTGGCCTGCTGGATGTGAGCCTGAGGGTGACCCTGGCCTTTTACAAGTGTATTTGTAGACTTTGCTAAAAGGCAGGAGGGAAAGTGTCAGCCCCCATTAGTTACTGTGTCTAATGGGGGTTTGGTGGTGGTTTGGGGCTGGGTGGTTTTGTTAAGTTGGATTTTGTTAGTGTTTGTCCCCTCTTGAAACTCATTCAACCAGAGCATGTGTGGCAGGTTGGAAGTACATCATTTGTTCTAGCCTCCAAAGTAGGAACTGTGCTTACGTTCATCTGAGGCTGGCTGCTCTCCAGCTTTTCCAAATTCTTGGACTGTTGAAAGTGCGTCAGAATTCCAGCTGTCCCTCTGTGTGCAGAGGTGATGCACAGGACCTTAGCTGGCTGGTCCGAATGACTATACAGATTAATGATTGTCAGAAGTGCAGAGTCTTGGTGTGAAAGGTTAGTTGGAGGTGGTCACTACACTCATTCCCATCTCTGCTATCTCTTGTGAAAAACTGTATGGTAATGTTGCCAATTGCCTCGTTGCAGGCTCTCAGTGAGGAGGGCAGAACCCAGCACTGCTCTTGCTTATCTCACCGAGCAGCAAACTGCCCCCTGAGTAGGGCAGCTCAAGACCAGCGTTGCCTTAGCCTGTAGGTGCTGGCTTAGTACAGCATAAAAGTCAGGCCAGGAGTAGAAGAGCTGGGAACTGACTGTGGCCCCAGTGGTGTGGTCATTGCTCACTGCAAAAGGGTCGTGTCTCTTGAAAATCCTTGCCTGTGTCATGATTAGCTTTACTTGGACAATTCTTGGTGCTTTACTTCAATGCAGAAATGACTGTTGTTAATCTCTCTATTTTGCTCAGACAAGACTAGAATAGACCCTTCTTACTAGCAAATTGTGTTCTGAGGGACCAGAGATACAGAGTTTTTTCTGCTACTGAGCAGTCTTTCAGTGGAAGCTCTAAGAACACCTTTGCTGTATTTAGAATAAGCTCCTTTATAGTTTCAAAACCTCCTCCCTATGCTTTGTAAGTAAACTTGCCTTGTAATTCATATCTCAAGTTGATGTCGGAACTGCTGAATTTGCTGTACTAGGCTGGGCCCAGTGAATTGCTGACCTTAGGAAGGTAATGCAGAAGATAGGTAAAAAGACAGTGCTTTGTGAGGTGTCTTATTGCCACTGAAGCAGTTAGCTTATCTGGTGGATTTTTAGTTAGAGACAGTTTGATGTTGGTGCTTTATAACCTAGCTAATGTAAGTGACTGTTCTCCTTACACAGACAGGATGTGAAAGCTCTGTATGGTTTGTAGGCAGGGTTTTTGCACACTTAGTTTGTGCAGTAAGCTGCTCTTGAAACTCCTGTGTTTCACATCTTGCAATGAATTTCAGAACATCCTTTACTGTATGTTTTATCCCCCTCTTCCCCTATTTGTATGCAGGATGGCTTCATGGGCATCGTTGCCTTCAAACACAGAGGGTAAAGTGTTAATTGTTCACTTTTCCTAGGAAGTGGAAAGTTTTACGTTTGTTAAAACATTGGAATGCCCTTGTTCTTAGTGTGGGTTCCAGCAATGGCATGGTGTTAAAGTATGCCCAGGAATTGTACGGTCAGCAGTTCAGTCCCTAATGAGAGCCGAGCAGCCTAAATCCACCGTTGGAAAGAATGGAGGTCGAAAGAGGGATTTTGGTCAGAACTCAGGGCTTTGTTAGGGGATCAGAACTTAATTAAAACTAATCTTCCCTTGGCATGGCCTCTGCACAACAGCCTTCCTGCTGCCCCCCCTCCTCACCTGCGGCTTGTCTGGGGAGGAGGGGCTACTTTTGGGCAGGGGGGGTGTACTTTCTTATGTGTTCAGAACAACCTCCAGATGTGCTGCTCCACTTCAGCAGCCTTCCTTTGCTTCCTTTCCTATAGTCAGATTTAGTTGAAGCCTTCATTTTGTGCCCGCCATCAGATTGCAGTTATGGAGCTTTATTCCAAAAAGGTGAGTGAATCCAGGGAAAGTTAAGCTCTCCAAGCTTCTCCTGGTGTGTTGCAGAGGTCTGTTGTTCTCCTCTTCACTGGTGGGCAGATGGACCTTTGTGCTGTGTAAGTGGCCCCATGTAGCCCAAGTAGATGCTGTCATTGGGTTTTTGAGGTTCAAGTTTCTTGCAAGAGCTGAATGAACTCTTTCTACCGTTCTTCTGTCCCAGAAGCTCCTCACATGTGTCACAGTTGCAGGGTTTAGACCTTCTCAGGGCCTGCCACCGTGTTGGTGGTGTTCAAAGCCAGGCTGAATGGAGTCTTGAGTGACACGATCTGGTGTGAGGTGTGCCTGCCCATAGCAGGGGGTTGGAACTGGATGACATTAAGGTCCTTTCCAACCCAAACCATTCTATGATTCTATGGCGTTACATTTCTTTGCCAGTTGTATCCATCGCCTTTCTCTGTTCACAATAGAATTATAGAATCAACTAGGTCATAAAAGTCTTTTTAGATCATCAACTCCACCCGTTACCCCAGGACTGCCAAGACCACCCTTAGCTCATGTCACTGAGGGCCTGCTGGGGTGAGATGAAGATGTTTTTTATTCCAAGATTGTAAGTTGTTCTTAAGGCTGATGGAGCCTGTGTGACTTCTCTCTTCCCTCACCCAGAGGGGAATGCTCAGTGGATCAAAGGGGGCCTGTACAGTGTAGTTAGGTGGCTAACCTGAGCGTGTACCTCCACCACCTTGAACCAGCGCCTGCAGATGGGACTGTGGGATCCACCTTTTCCAGGCATGGGAAGAAGTGTTGTCTGGACCACCATTAGCAATGGTGTCTCTTCCCAGCCAGAAGTACCCAGACTGAACCTGCCGCTGCTCCTCTCCCAGGCAGCCCCTGAGAACAGGGGTAGAAGCTGTTTGTGAAATGGAGACTTGAAGCTATTGCTTCACTTGAAGAGAAGCACTTGCCAGTTGTCCTTCCTAAAAGGGCCGAGATGCACTGCAAATACTGGCAACTCCAGCTGCCAGAAGGGATTTAGCGCTTCTCTTTGTTCCTGTTGCACATCACCAGTTCTTGTGGGACATCCAGTGGTGTTTTCTTTTTCTTATATTTAGGTCCAAGCTGCAGTTAAGCCCAGCTAATGGTTTTGGTAGCTTTGGTCTCCGTGGCTACCTGAGAAACCGCATGCATATTTTTGTGTGACTTAGATGCACCCTGTGCCCTACTGCAGCTGTGGTGTTAGCAGTATGTGAGTTGCATCAAAGCAAGACTGACTGCCTTGGACTTCTGCTGAGAGGTTGCAGTTAGTTGCTGTGGAGTCTGTTTATCCCATGAAGAACAAGTAGTGCTTGTGCAAGGCCAGGGTTTTCAGGGAGAGCCACTGCTCTCTTGCTTTGCTCCTGCTGAAACTGAGAACTCCCACGGGCTGCAGCAGGAGCTGCATCAGTGCTGCAAACCCTCCGTCTGCAGCCTGTTCTTCCTTGGAAGCAGGAGCAGGAGCTTTGTATTTGGTGTAGGAATACGAAGTTGTTTGGTGCCTGCCTGCAGATGTAATGGTGACTGCAGGAGGCTGGAGGTAAATGTCAACATTCTCTTGTGAAGCAGAAGCTCCATTGTAATTTTGATGTGCAGTTGAGCTTTTTTTGCCCTTTTTTTCCTCAACACATCATCTCATACATCGTTGTCTGTAAGTTTTCTTGATTAAAGGCAGGAGATGGGAAGATGTAGCGTTCAACTGGAAATGACCTTAATGAAATAATGCAGTGTTTTCTCTCTTTCAGTCTGGAGTTTCTATACCTTGGAGGGAACTTCATCACTTCAATTCCACCTGAATTAGCAAACCTGCCTTCTCTAAGCTACCTAGTTCTGTGTGACAACAAGATCCAGAGCATTCCACCTCAGCTGGCACAGTGAGTATTTACTGCCCTCAGCCACCAGCTCTAATTAACTTGTTGAACTTTTTCGTCTGCATGTGTGGATAAAAGCATCTGAGAGAACCTTTTTGTTCTTTGGTTTGTTATTGTGACCAGGCTTGAACAAGAAGATCCTTAGCAGTGCACTGCAGGCACACCACGAGTATATAATATGGAAATCTGCATCATAGGGTTATGGAAAAAGAATGTCACCAAGTGTATGCTTTAAGGCGAATTAATAGATATGTACAGGGAGCACTGAGAAGTACCTGGGTAGCTCATGCTATAGACTGAGTATTCTTAGTGATGAATGTTTGGTCTGTCTTGTCTTTCACCCAGAGCCTTTCTGTGTGTGCTTCTGTGTTGTACCTCTCCCTGTGTTCTTCCTTTAGGATCTCAGAATGTTGTAGTGTTCATTAAACCCTACAGCACAGCTCTAGGGGATAAGTTACTGCTGTCTCTCTTTCATAATGGGGGAAAGAGGACACTGCAACCTCTGTACAGGTAGTCTAAAATGGCAGATGAAGAGTTCAGTGTGTAGCTGTAATCACAAGAGCAATTGAGTGGCAGCACGGAGTCTGGAATTTGACGTTGTAGTGGGATTATTCTCAATGTACAATGTCCAGTTGCCTTGTCCTGGTTAGAGAGCATCCCTGGTTTACGTGCTGGAGCATTGCTTTGTGCTTGCTGAGAGAGAACACCTTCTCCAGAAGCCAGGCCTGTGCTTGTCACTTGTGCTGATGTTAACCTGGGATGACCTTGCTTGGCTTTTGAGCTCTGGCAGTATTGCAGTGCAGGGAGATGCAGGTGCAAACAGTGAAAACCCAGGGGTTTCCAGGGCTTGCTGCCTACCACCAAGCATCTTTAATGCATGAGTGAAGGCAGGTGACAAAGTACTGTGTGGAACTGTTCCTGATGCATGCACTGGGTGCAAGGAAACATTATGTCCCCTGAAAGCTCTTAGTTTGTATACTTTTGTTCTGTGCTACCTCTTTTAGGAGGTGTGTGTGGGAAGTACTGGGAGGGACAGCAGGATATTTAGGACTGTTTCTTTAATAGGCATTTGGAGATGAGCCATGTTTTCATGGGCATTGTGTGTGCTGGAGTAATAGCAGCTCTTTTACCATTGATTTATGCTTTAGAGTAAGAAAAGCCAATGAAGAAGAAATTGATGGGAGAGGGGAGAGTGATGAGGTCTGTGTAGTGCAGTTTTGGAATGATTTTGCGTGCACATCTTGACTGGGTATCCATCTCCATCCTCCAGGCTGCATTCCCTACGTTCCCTTAGCCTGCACAATAACCTGCTGACATACCTTCCTCGAGAGATCCTTAACCTGGTTCACCTGGAGGAGCTGAGCTTGCGTGGGAACCCGCTGGTGGTTCGCTTTGTCCGTGACCTGACCTACAACCCCCCAAGCCTTCAGGAACTGGCTGGGCGCACAATTAAAACTCGCAACGTTCCCTATGCTCCCAGTGACCTCCCGGAGAATCTCGTCCGGTACCTGAGCTTGGCCAGCAATTGTCCCAATCCTAAATGCGGGGGTAAGTTCACCTTCCCTGCTCTGCTTCCTGATGGGTTTCTTTCCCTCTGACTTGCTGTGATTTCACTAGCTCAGTCAGGTCAGATGTGTTGTCGCATGTGAATTCTAGCTGTATTTCGTTGGCTCCAGGGCTCCTGCAAACGTCTCTTTAAGGAACCTTGTTCACTTATGAACGATGTTCAGAGTTTCAGTGCTTTTGTGGTCTGAAGTTTCTGATCCACCTGCCCTGAAATAGCTCAGACTAAGCAGTGGGCAGGAGAACTGTTACGAGTGCTCTTGCTGAACAGCAAGCTTCATTTCTGAATGGGAAAGAGGAGAGAGGCTGGAGTGCTTGGCAGTTACTAAAAGCAACTTCTTTAGCTCTTCCTTGGGTCTACAGGCGTGTAGTTCCTGGAAGGAGAAGACTTCATGGAAAAGCCTGGGCTACTCAGTTTAATTTAGCTTAATGCTTCATCTTTGAGCAGCGTAAATGATCCGTACATTTAGCCTTTAGGAGATTAAGGAAAGAAGGTCATTAATTAGTACCTAGCCTGCAGTCATATGCAGGCTGTTATCTCTTTACAGGACAATATTAAAGCATTCTGCATAAGCCAAGATGGAAGGGCTGGAACTTGTGTTGGAGAAGAAAGCACTGTTTCCTTCTTTAGGGTTTTGCACAGCTGGGATAACAGTGGGTTGGTTTTGCACTTTTCCACTTGTCCTACGAGCTAACACTGTAGTGCAGCATTTGCTCTAGTATTGCAGGAGAAAGCTTACTCAGACCAGGTGGGACTTAAAAACACCACTGGAAACCTCTGAAAACCCCAGTGTCTGCAGTCACTTGCTGTGACAGGAGGCCTGTATGGAACGTGTAGTTAATCCTGTGTTACAGCAACTGTTGCCATGGAAAGGAGCATCCAAACTCAGCGTGGTGATTTCATTCAAGCAGGAGAAAAGTAGAGCTATGAAGGTCTGTCTGTGAGTGCAGTTTGATAGCTGGTAGAAGAAGTTTGACAAGCTTGAAAATACTGTGGATGAATGAATTTGACATGGAGGAAATGTTTTTTAATTCCCAGCCTGAGATTTCTGCCTAATGGTAAGAAGGAAGTGCTGGATTCTTGGGAAGTAGCTGCCCTGTGTCTTTTCCTGTAGAGCATGCCATTCTGAACCGCCTACCAAATACATGTGTACAGGATTGTTTATTAACTAAGAAAAGAAATTCCACCTTTCCGTGGGTGCCCTGGTCCCCTCTTCCCCCAGTATCCCCCATGCTCCTATGTCCAGGACAGTGTCCATTAAATCCTAACTTAAGGCATTGCAACCACCATTCTCTGCACAGGGCCTCACGTGTTGTCTCTGTTCCTCTGCCCTCACAGGTGTCTACTTTGATAGCTGTGTCAGACAGATCAAGTTCGTTGACTTCTGTGGGAAGTACCGGCTCCCGCTGATGCACTACCTGTGCTCCCCGGAGTGCTCCTCACCCTGCAGCTCTGCCTCCCAGAGCTCGACTTCCCAGAGCGAGTCCGACTCCGAGGATGAAGCCAGTGTCGCTGCACGCAGGATGCAGAAAGTCCTCCTGGGATAACGGGAAGGAAAACATGTTTGAAAAGCAATAACGGAGCAGCAGAGCTTGAGCCTCTGGTTTGAAGGGCTCATGAGAAACTGTCCTCAAGTTTATGTAAGGGGCAGAGTATCTTAGCAAGCCTAGGCTTGCTTGGAGCAGTGCTGCTTAGGAGAACTAACTTGGTGGCATACTGCCTGTAGGGTGCCTGGGGTTGCTAGAAACATCTCCTCTCTGGGATACTGCTCCCCCCCTCTCCCTTGTACAGGCTGGGGAGGGGGTTTGTTCTCACTGACTGATTGAGAAAGTTTTTAATACAGGACCCTTCACCACACTTGAGTCATCCTGCAGAGCAAAGGAGACTCTCTGGAGCTCTTAACACTGTGGTAAATCAGAAGCAGGCTAATGATGCCATGTGAGTATGCACAGACCCCAGTGTTTCATATAGCGTTTTGATTCTCTGCTGTCTCCTTCGTTTCAGTCACAGGTTTCACACCCATCCACTAGAAATGGGAGTTGGGTTTTTTCAGGAGTAGATTTTTCCAAACTCTGGTTATTCTTCCTTGGCTTAGAGGTGTAGGGTTCCTGTGCTGTTAGAGATGTTACAGCCCTCAGAGAACTGAAACACCTCTTTTTAATCCCTTCTTATACCAAGCTGCTTAGTGTTTCCTTCTAAATGGATCTGTCATTTTCCCTCCCTTTGCCTCTTCCCATTACACCTGAAGCATTGCTGTCTTTATGTTGCCTTCAGAAAACAGATGGGTTGTTCTGTTGAGACTTGGTACTACTTCACAACTTGTTGCCATACATGCCTATGCAAGGGACCAGATGTGATGCTCTGTATCACGTTTTTGAGTCTCTGCTTACTGGAGCAAATCTGCTTTTATATCTGTGAATTGCAGGAAAGGATTGACATTTCTTGTTTCTAAACAACCATACCTGCCTGCTGCAGCTAGCTCTGCTGTGCTCGGTACAGTTACTTTCCGTGCTTAAGATCATCTGTTTAAAGTAGGCATTAGCTTAATGAATTGGAAGTGCTGAGAGAGGTGCAGTGGAGAATGCTTTGGGGGTTCTTTTCTTGCAACATGAGAGGAAAAGCCATTAGGGAGGCTGAGGTGCGTTGTCTGAGCATCTTGCACGAGGTGGTTTTGAAACCTCTTCCTTATTTATTTGTTTGCATTTGCTCTTGTTGCAACAGCTTTGGCAGCCTGTTGGATGTTCAGACAGCACATTTGGTTATCTTAAAGTACCAAGAAATAGCTTATAAAACACTGAATTGACAGGTATCTGTAAATCTTTATGGAGCTGCTGTATGTTTTGCTCAGTGAGAGCTGCCCTCTTATTAATACTTCATGGGAGACAGTCCTTTCAATGCAGTTTCAGATAGAGCAAATACAACTGTGCCTTTGACTGCATGAGCAGAGCAAATACATAGCACTAAGAAGCTAAATGAACAAGAAAAGCTTTCCTTACCCCATTTTGGCCCTAAGGGGGAAATGAAAAACCTGTGCTGCTCTCCTGTATTCAGAAAACAGATGCACCTATTTGAATACCTTGTGGCAGCTCTGTGTTATTGCTCCTGTTTAATGATATTTGACACTTTATATGTTAAAGCACTTTGATAATTCTGCTCTTTGTAACTAGCTTTAATGATTTATTCTTTATTTTAATTTGACTCAGTTTTTCCTTTTATGTGACCTGAAGAACAAGGTCCATGAAACGTTGTGTGTTCCAGTCTGGCTTGGTGTGCAGGTTGAACTTCTTGCCTTGCATTTCCTTGTCAGCACTGCTCATTTCCCTGCAAATGGAACTGGAATTTGAAAGAAATGATCTGGTTATAAAATAGCACCTCATCCATTAGTAATCACTGCAACTTGGTCTGAAGATTTCCCCCCCCGCACAGATCCATCCGCAAGGAGCTAAATTGCACATGTGCCTTTGCAAATAACCTTTTCAAGTATCTTTTTAAGACACGGTAGGGTGGATATGCAAAGCAACTGGATGTCACTTCAGCAAATTCTGTGAGGTTTGCTTGGGAAGAACCCACAGGTTCTTAGAGGAACCCACTGCATGCTGTTAGTTAAATTGGGATCAGCGAATGGCCTGCGTTTTGTTCTTCATCTCCTCTTTCAGATGCTTTTTCCTGTCCCAAATGAATGTGGTCGTATTGGTGCTGAAGGACAGTAAACTGATAGCAGAGCCTCAACGTTAAATTGGCTGCTGCTACATCAGCGAGCAGCTGAGTTGATCTAGAGCTTCACTCTTCTGCCAGCAAAAGTGAGCCACACGAGTCGAGATCTCCAGATCTTTCAAGCTCAGGACTACGAGATGCCACCTTCCTTTCTTCTCCTTAGCAGCAGCTGGCTTGAAATCATGTAATTTTTCACTTCCCCACAGTTCCTGTTGCACATCAGTGTGTGTGACGAGTGAAGATAAGTGGTTGGTTCTAAGTTAGCTTGATTTCTAAGTGCATTCTCTTTCCTAACTGAACAGGCATTCCATTTCTGCCCCAATTCTAACAGGGCTAACACTTGTTTTTTTCACTGTAGCCAGGTCAAAACTTGACACCTCGTGCAGCTGTTATCTCTGTGCGTTTTTAGGCTTGATAAGATGTCTCTTAAAGATTTTATCTATATTCCTGAGTATAGCTACCAGGTTTTCTTTTTGCTGCTGGGCTTTAAAGTGCAATTCAAGTAAGTCAGAATTTAAAGCAATCAAGGAATCGTAAGGAAAACGGATTGATGGATGGGTGTTTTTCCCTCAGAAGTGAATTCAAAAGGACAAAGGATGCAGGTTTGTACTGTAGTGCCTAATATACTGAGCCCCCAGGAGGCCAGTTTTTCAGCAATTGTTAGCCCCCAAAGACTGGAAGATGTACTGGGCAATAAACCAGGTGAGACACAACTTGAAAAGACAATGATGGATGGGAAGGACTAGTTCCTACATCCCCTTCTCGGAGGTCCTGAGAAGTAGACAGGGCTTCTGCTCTTTTGGTCAGTTTTAAATAGCGGAGTTCAGTTCTTACAGATGCCTTTCCAAGTGAAGCCTTCAGTCAGTGTTTTGGTATCAGTCCCCTTGTTGCTACAGCAGCCCAGCACATCCAGCTTTCGAAACTGTTCTTAAGCTGAGACACGAGCGTGTGAAGCAGAGTTGTTCATTCCTTCTTCCCTGCGGGGCCTGGGACCTCTTAGCATTCATCCTGCCCCGTCGTCACGCTGCCAAGGGGAGCTGCTGGTGTGTTTCTGAATGCAGGTACTTCATGTGAACAGTGGGGTCATGTTAGAAAGAAGCAAAATACCAATTTGACTGGAAGCAACTTACACTTGTCAATCGTTTTCTGTTTCTCTTTGGGAAGAGATGAGACTCGAGGAAGTCAGTAATGAACATTTAAACATGCTCTGAAGTGGCCAGATGCAGTTTTTCATGAGCTTCTGGCCTGGTCATTTTAAGGCTTTGAAATCTTGTGCTGAATTATAATGGGAGTGGGGGGGAGGGAGGGGAGAACCATCTCCTTTTTGTTCCTTACTCTTGTAGCAATAATGAATGGAAGGAATTTAATCCAGTGAAAGTAATGAAACTTAATCCCTGCAATGTGTCTGTGTTACCCAGTTCAAAGAACTATTTTAATGCATCTTATTCACATCATGCCCTCCCTTCCTCCCCAGCTGAAGATACTTCAAATAGACTACTTCAGAATGCACACTAATGCAGCAGTAACTCTCTCTTGGAAACCTTTCTATTGGTGATTTCATTTGCCTGTCTGACTAGAGGATTGATCTTTTACTGACCTGAACATTAAGGGTAGAAAGGGTTCTCGTTGAATTATCATTTGTTTTAGGAAGTCTTAAAGTGCCTTATGTTTTGAACAGACTATTTTGCTAGGAATGTCTGAATGTAGACGATCTCTAATGGTATTTCATTATGAGCTGTAAAACAAATTGCAAACACTAAACCTGAAATGTTATTTCTGCCGTTGTCTGTCTGTTATTCACTGACATCTTGATTCTGGTATTGCTGCAGGCAATTGTTAACATTGAAAGTGGGGTTATACATAAGCAGGGAACATGTGAGATTCGACCCATACTGTCTGAAAGCAAGAGTAAGTGAGACTTCCAATTGGACTACTGAAACTATTGGCTTTTGGGGCCTATATGCAATAGAGAAGTGTATGTTACAGACCACTCCCTGCTTTACTTGTGGTATAGCATGGCAGAAATGTGCTCCATGGTTTAAAGGTAGAAGTAACTCAAAGGCAAGATAAATGTACAAGCAGGAGAAGGCAGGAGTGTCATTTTGGAATCTTCCAGCAACGTGAATCACCATTTCTAAGCTTCTTGACTTGTTTCCCTCTTAATACGCTAACCCTGAAACCTCCAAATGACTTTGTGAATGTTAATTTTCTGATCATGGTAACTGGCTCCTGTGTTCCCATTGCTCCTGTAATCCCATGTTTCCTCCTACATCCTGAAGAGTGTTTGTGATCTACTGCCAAACTGTTTCAGATCCTGCTGTGCAATTACCAGCTGTCAGTGCAGACATGTGGTGTATTGGAAAATGGGACAGTGGGAAACCAGAATTACTTGATATTAACTTCAGCAGGAACTGTTTCAGAGATGGTTCAACTTTCTTTGTAATGAAAAACCTCTCAAGTTATGCAGCAGCCCCGTTTCAAGGCACGTAAAGTACCAAGGAGTGCAGTGGTCTTGCCTGTAATCACCAGGCTGAGAATATTCTTGCCCTTTTTGTGAACTCATTTAAAGATACCCTTTTCTGTGCCACCTTAATACCTTCCTTGTATTCAGAGAGAAAACCATGGAAGTGCTGGTTCAGAGGAGCTTGAAATGAAACTTGAGTTATGTAGATGCCTGAAGCAGATGCTTAGAATGTCAAATTGACATTTCAGACTCATGCAGAATTGCACAGCTCTAGAAGAGAGCATTATGTTGATGCTTTGGGAGTACGTGTTCATAAAGAAGAGATACACATTTCCTATTCAGATGGGGCTACCTTAGGTCATCCAGACAGCTGAAGCTGAATGTATTTACCTTTTCCTCTGCACTAAGGTTGAGTTGCAGTTGCCAACTGTTTAAACATTATTGGAAGAAAGATAGTCCTGAAGCTGCACTGAAGAAGGCCATGGCCATCTGCACCCATAGTCAGTCTGGAGTTGGTGCTCCATGTCCAAGTGTCTCATCCCTTTCCAATAGGCACTGTTCTATGGTGACTTACAAGAGGAGGGTTGAGAGCACGTGTTTCAGTACTACAGCTTGCTGGGGTCTCCTCTCAGCAGTCAGCAAAGTGGAGACACGGAGGTTTAACAGCAGCACAGGTCCTTTTAGGATGGAGGGGAAAGTAATGCGTAGTAGAGGCCAAGTCCTGCTTCCAGTTGGTCTTCTGTGGCAAGGGGAAGGTGCAGATCATTTGGTGTCAGTCCAAGAACTGGTCACTCGGGGAGCACCCAGGACCCTTCCCTTTGTCCTCGTGTGGGACTTAGTGGTGGCAGCATAGAACTTGCTCTCAGGCTGGCAAAGGATTAAGGTACCTTCAGAGTTCTGTCCAAACTCCTCTGTAGCCTCTTCTAGACTGTGGCAAAAGCAGAACCTGAGGTCAGTACTGATGCCCAAGTTGTCCATTTATTTTGGATTTACACTGATCACAGCCCCACGAGGCTGGCTGCTATTTGCACGTTTCTGAAGACGGGTAATGCCAACACATGTGCCAACACATTGCTGGTGTGTTAGCAAACGAATGATTTCACCAAACTGCATTGTTGCTTGTGGAAGGAAGGGAATGTGACAGACCATTCTTGCCTGTGCTGGGACGTGGGTGCTGATGACCTGGTAAGATGGGAGGGCTAACAAGCCCTTCCTCTGGATGATAGTTTGGACGGGGGCTGAAGCTCACAAGCTGAAGCCCAGCAGATGGACATGTCACCCTTTACATCAGCAAGGACACAACTGCTGGTGAAAGGACCGGTGTGAAAGGCACAGGATTGTTTTCTTTGGGGGTTGTCCCTGGCAGTGAATTTCAGCCTTAGGCCTTTGAAAAAAGATAGGAAAGGAAAATGCCATTGTGGAAAACCATTTTTTCCATAATTCCTGGGCATCCTGGCATCCATAATAGAGGTGACTTTATAACAAACATGCCTAACATGAGCAAACGATGTTCTTTGTGCCAGACCATGATGTGGTTGCTCTCCAGAGCCTTCCTTTGCAGATATTGTTCTATTAATGAGGGCAGCCCTGGTGTTCCTCAGGAGCAACAGCCATGTGGTTGGTGTTGATGCCATGCTGGATCCTGCTTGTGAGCACAGTGACACTGAACAAGTCTCCACCAAGCTGGCAGATGATGGAATGAGGAGCTTGGGTGCAGAGCTGCCCACGGGACGTGAGGAACCTGGCATTTCCCTTAACCCCCGGTGTGTTTGAAGCAGGGGGGGTTGTTATGGAGGTGGGAAAAGCACTGCCTGAACCCAGCACTTTGCTGCTGCTGCTCAAAGGGACTTGCTGGAAGCTTTGAAAGCATCCCTTGCGTTTCTATAACCCAGCACCCTAAACCAGAGCTGGGTGCTTGGCAGCAGTGGTTTTGATCTTCACATCAACACTGCCGTGTGTTTTCCAAAGGTGGGGTCCCTTGCTTACTCTCTTCAGGTATTTGGAGTTAAATTGGATCTTTTGGTTTGTTTTTCTTCCTTTAAAGCAGCCGTGAGTCTTCCACTGAGAGATAGGATCAGAAAAGGCCTTGCAGAAAGCCCCACATGACCGGGCTCGTTGAAACACGCTTTGAAACGGTCCAGGAATGTCTGAAACTTCACATTGGCCTTTCCCAACTCGCAGCCCCATCTGGCTGCCTCGCACTGTGAAAACCTGTTCCGAAATGACCCTTTGCTATGGTTTGTAGGGAAAGCCCACCCCAAAGCCTGGGCACCTGGCCATGGCTCATCCTTGATCCCAAGCATCCTGCCTAGAAACACCTCACAGTGATTTTAGGGAAGGAACATCTGGTGTGTATGTGGAGAGGAGAAGTGTGGCCTTAGTTGGCACAGCATTCCTTGATCGAATGGTGCCAGCTGACGTAGTCCAACCCTGTCACAGGGCTGGGTATTTCCATCCCTGCGCTTTGAGGTCTCCAACACTATAGACCACAAGGAAGAAAACTGTGGAGCATGCCCTGGAGCATCTCGTTTTACATCTCTCGCTAAAGGGCTGTGGGTATCTTAACCCTATTCATGTGGAGGTTCAAAGTATGCGTCTGCTCTGGCTTATTGCTGTAAGTTTGGCCTGCGTTAACAGTGGCTGGCAAAGCCCTGATGGGTGCATTCCTGCTCCTGTGTTCCCCACTTCAAGCATGGGGTTGTGGCTAGTGGATTCCCCCCAGGAAAGAGGGCAAAGGCAGGTGGAGCACCTCCCAGGGCCAGCATGTTCCTGTGGCAAAGAGGAGCCTGAGCTTGTGCTTGTTCACTGGCACCAGTTGCATGGAAATGCCCCTACGCAATGCCATGTGCACAGCAGGGGATTAGCAGGGTTTGTCTTCCATCAACAGCATGGAAAAACATGTGGAGCGTGCAAGGGGAGGGGAGTGACTGCAGTTACTGCTGGTGTCCCAAAAGCAAGCTCTGCAGAGAGCTGGCTGGGCTGCTAGCAAGGATGGTGGAAGTTCACATCCCTGGTGGCATGGGGAAGGCACAGGCCTGCAGCAGTGCCCACAGAAATGAGGGGCTCAATCGATGTGCCTTTGCCATGATGCAGTTGAGGAGCTCCTGGCTTACAGCAACGTTGTGATCTATCTTAAAGCATGGTAGTGTTAATGGTGCTCAGCCACTGTTACTCGAGTCCTAAAGGACCTGTTCTTTCTGCAGCATGTGCGTGCCCTCCCCACCAGGTAAGCTCATTGTCCAACGTGTTAATGCCCTAAATGAGTATCATCCTGGGCACGGAGGAATTCCACAGCAACCCTCCCTTCAGCTGCCTTTCCCTCTCCATGTCACCATCTCTGTGTTTGCTGCTCTTTGGGCATGGTGGTCTTCTCCTGACCTGGCAGATTTCTTAGAGCTATCTGCAGCCAGGGGCCCATTTGTGTTCCTTCAGGTCCCTTTCCACCCTCCCTCCTGCCCCAGTTCCTTCTTGGAACTCAAGTTTGCTAAATTATCCTTGATAATACAGCTATCAAAATGGGGATGGTGGAGAACTTCCTTTCCCTGACCCTGTTTCTCATAAGCCTTTGTCTTAAGTCTCAACAGTGAAATCAGGGCTTTGCACTAATTTAGTGGATGGATTCAGGTTTTCAGCATCACTGACCTTTCTTTAGCCCCACACAACATCACTGACCTGTCTTTAGGCCCCACACAACATCACTGACCTGTCTTTAGCCCCATACAACATCACTGACCTGTCTTTAGCCCCACACAGCATCACTGACCTGTCTTTAGCCCCACACAACATCACTGACCTTTCTTTAGCCCCATACAGCATCACTGACCTTTCTTTAGCCCCA